>QXTE01000131.1:12955-96628 GCA_003942145.1 Platysternon megacephalum | reverse complement strand
CCTCCTGCAGCCCTTGGGCCACTCCTGGCTCACTGGGGCACCATTTCAGACTTGGGGGATGGGGGGAGTGGGAGGAAACTTAAACCGTGATTCTAGGGACCACTTAGGCACCTGAAAACTCTAGGGTTTTTTGCAAATAGTAATTAAGGAATTAGCTGATAGGAGCACTGTATCTAATTGTATATATTTTTTCTTTCTTTATATAACAAACTCCAATTAAACATTTAAAGTTTATATGTAAATTTAGAACAATTAGGAGATAATACAGCAAGATATTCCCAATCCCAAGACTTGAGCTTTAACACAGATATCAGAAACACACGTTTGATACTTTGTACACTATCTTTAGTAGAGAGAAATTAAAATCTGCTTACTTTCTCTAACAGACACATTCTGTGTTACTGCCATTATCTACTCTATTTTAGTCAATTTGTTTTTCACTCCACTAAAAACATACTTAAATTTTAACACATGTGATTAAGGTTTCTTTTCTCCTTTTTGAAGAAATGGAATTTATTTTTCTAATTATTTTGGCATTTATGTTTACCGATCACAATCATGTATGTGACTCACTAATATTTGACTCCATTATTGCTATTGGTATCATAGTTGAAACTGCATTTATTTTCATGCACATTTTTAAGTTATTTTACAGATATAACTAAAAATACAATTTGAAAATAAGCAACCTTCATCTTCAGTGTCTAAAGTTATATGTTTAGGTAATGTGTTTTTAAACTGGCACTGGTAAAGTTAGTACAAGCTAAAGTTACATTCTAGAAGGATACTACTATTTGATTGTACCACTTTAAATAATGAATGACAAAGCACTTTATGATAATAAAAGTAATAATAATTACTCCAGCCAGGGCAGGTTTAGGCATTTTAGAATTCACTAGAATTAAATTTAAGCATGAGAGAGAAATAAAATGATGAAATGCATAGATAAGTCAAAAAACTAAAATAACAGCACTTTGAAAGAATAAAATTACAGAGAATATATGTGCATTACAGGAAGTAACAACAATAATAATACACGCATGTATTGGGGGGTTAGAGGGAGAGAGAGTGTGTGTGTGTGAGAGAGAGAGAGAGAGAGAGAGAGACGCATGCGCAGACGCGCTGCCTCTTTAGGTAAATCAGCACTTACCAGTCTGAAGGCTGCTTGTTCAGACACAGCAGCAGCCATCAGAAGGTCCGTCCCACTCCTGAACTCTGTCGTCCCCCCCCCCCCCCCGCTCTGCCGAGGTGAGGGAAAGGGGGCACCCTGACATCAGTGCCCCCCTTTCCCACCCCACCCCCACTCTGCACATGAGAACTGGCCAGGTGCGGCTCCAGGGCTGCAGAGCAGTGGGGTGAGGGACACCCCTTCTCCAAAGGAGATCCGTTTATAAAGGCGCTTCAGCCTTTGCCCGGTTCGCCCATGCCTAAGGCTGACCCCCACCCCTAACTCCCACTACCCATGCTGGCAGGGGAGCTGTCGCGTGGGGCTGAATTTGCCTTGCCTCTCTGATCTTGCTAATATCTCAAATGTACTCAATCCCAAGTATCAGAGTGGTAGCCGTGTTAGTCTGTATCAGCAAAAACAATTAGGAGTCCTTGTGGCACCTTAGAGACTAACAAATTTATTTGGGCATAAGCTTTCGTGGGCTAAAACCCACTTCATCGGATGCATGAAGTGAAAAATACAGGAGCAAGTATAAATACATGAAAGGATGGGGGTTGCTTTACCAAGTGTGAGGTCAGTCTAATGAGAGAAATCAATTAACAGCAGGATACCAAGGGAGGAAAAATAACTTTTGAAGTGTAAGAAAGTGGCCCATTACAGACAGTTGACAAGAAGGTGTGAGTAACAGTAGGGAGAAATTAGTATTGGGGAAATTAAGTTTAGGTTGTGTAATGACCCAACTACTCTCAGTCTTTATTCAGGCCTAATCTGATGGTATCCAGTTTGCAGATTAATTCCGGTTCTGCAGCTTCACGTTGGAGTCTGTTTTTGAAGTTTTTGTTGTTGAAGAATTGCCACTTTTAGGTCTGTTATTGAGTGACCAGAGAGACTGAAGTGTTCTCCTACTGGTTTTTGAATGTTGTGATTCCTGATGTCATTCATCACTTTCACCAAGCAATCAGTTAAGAATTTTATTTGAGAAAAGACTAATACATGGAATTACTTTTCCTTGAGTATTTTTTCCTTCCAAATAGATGTGTAAAGGTCATATTTTCAAAAGTATTTAGATGCCTAAGGATGCAAATGGGAGTTAAGCATCTAAACTGCTTAACCACTCATGTAAACTCCATTTTGCATGTTTAGGCATCTAAATCCTTTTGCAAATCTGGCCCTTATTATTCTTTTTTGTTTGTATCCTGGTATTTTCTCTGGACAAGGTGAAATAGTGGCCCTTCTAAAGTCAATGGGAGTTTTGCTATTGACTTGAATAGGACCTGGATTTCACCCATTGCTTTTGCTGGGGTTGCTGGTCTTTTATAAGTTGTGCTCTAAAATATTGGTAAAGCCCTATCTTGTATCTGTGAGAATTCCAGTGTCAATAAGGAACACTCTGAAGCATTTTTTTTCATGTACGGACAAGGCCATTGGTGCCCTATGAGCACATACAGGGGAGTAAGATGGAATAATTTCATGGTTGGACAATGGTTTTTGGGGGAACATAGGAGCAGCTTCTGTTGTTCTGCTACTTCCTCAGCAGCACAGGTTGAGTTGGTAGAATTTTTGTTAAAAGTGGAGAAATTTTGCAGTTGATTCCATTTCACGTTGTTCAAAATGAGGACATGTTGCCATAATAACGGCTGTGAAGAAAGCTTGATCAAACTTAGCTAGAAAGTTCTATTCCAAACCATTCTTCCATGAAGAGGTGGTCCTATGGCACAATCTTATTTTAAAATTGGGGACAAAACCTTGATATGGAGGAATTGGATGGAGACAGGAATTATGACTGTGTCGCAGCTAATTGACGATGATAAATTTCAACCATTTATAGATCTTCAGTTTGGCTTGACCTGCTCCAGAGCATGGAAATATCTCCAATTAAAGCATTTACTTGGAAATGTATTTGGACCGTATGCACTGAGAGCTCCAGAACTTTTATTAGTTTGGAGGAAACTTTCTAGATTTACTCGGCCAGTGGTATCCTTTGAAGATTTTCTGGCACAAAAAACTCTACCAAAGATTGATAATTTGAGAGCTGCTTGGAATATAGATTTGGATACACAACTATCTCTGACTCAATGGAATACCATTGTATCTAATGTTTTTAAAAAGCAACTATAGACCTGAGACTACTGCTTATTCACCAAAAGACACTCTTTTTTAATATACTGGTCCCCGTATAGGCTAATGATAATGGACCTCAGAAATGCTGACCATTGCTAGAAATGTTACTTCCTTGGTGCTACATTAGCTCCTATGTTTGGGGAGTGCCCCTATATCAAGAATTTCTGGTATGAGATGGATCAAAGGAGCAAGTTGATATTGGATGCTAAATTGGAGTCCTCCCCCCTTAAGTTTCATTCTTGGGAATTACCTGGCCCAAGAATGTAAGGATCTGTTCAGAAAGAAATAGTCATGAGCTGCAACATTTTGATATGGATTCAAGTTTCCTCCTGTTTCAAAGAGTGTGTCTCAGTCCTGTGGGTGTTTTAGATCAGACTTTTGATTCAGACCCGTCTGCAGTTGTAAAAATCCTTCCTTCTGTGGACCACAAACATTTTTAGACCGATCTTCCACTCACATTTTTTTCCATTTCAGGATTGTAGTTAGAGATCATTCTTTCTTCAGTTTCTATGGTGACTGATAACTTAAATATGGACCTCTTCCTCTTCATTAAGAATGTTTCACATGTCTGTACTTTTGTAATATTCTATTCTTATTGAAATAATTATGAAGCTCCATTATAATTGGTCTTTTCCCATTTATTCTTGTTTTAACATATGCCTAACTTAATACACTGTTTTTGCTTTTTAAAAGGACTCTTCGTTTTCTCGCTCGAGATAAGTTGAAGTGCTCTCTGAAGCAGCTCAGTTACATTTTCATTTGCTATTTTTTTTCCTCCTGGAGCCCCATCCAATATTTTTCAAGATGCTGCTGCTTGGTTTGTTTTCCAGACCAACATCTTCCTTTTCTAAACATTTTTACTTGTTCATCTACCAATTTCAATGTGATGTTATTTTTCAGCCATATAACCAAGCTGTTTGGCCATGTTTTTGCATCTATTCATGCTCTCAGCTGTTCTATATCACTCTCAATTTCTATGATGGCTAATATAATACAATTGTCAGAAGTGCTTAGCATCCACCAATTGTCATGGAGAGCAATGGTAGCCAGTGGGTGCTGAGTACTTCTGAAAACCAGGGTACTTCATTTAGGTACCTAAATGGGAACATAGCTCTTTTGAACATCTGGCCCCATGTATACCACTTGATCACCTTAGCTAAAACTGTAACCATTTTGTAATCCCCTTCAGTAATGATACTGTTCTTCACATACTACATTTTAAGGGCTTTTGTTTGGTTTGGATATGATAGCAACAATGGCATTGTTCATTGTAAGCAGATGCTGATTGTTCCTGAGCATTTCTTTATATGCATTCAGTATAAGTGACTCTATAGGACACTGATGCAGCTTTATCGAGCTCCTCAGACAAGCCTGCGTCCCCTCATGGGATTTACCTTCTTTCAGCTCTTGAATCTCCTCTATTTTCTTCCTGCTGATAGCCATTTCAGTCAAAGGCAATTTATGTAGGGAAAGTCATGTTTTGAAAAAAGTCTGCCAAAATAGGTAGGGCAGGCTGCTTGGCACTTTTGTGGTACGTATGAAAATAAGGACCATTCCTTACAGTTGGAGTCACCTTGGAAACGGAAAATAAGTAACTAAAAATCTCTGCACACCATCTTCTTTCTTGTGCCAAAGCTCAGCAAAAGGTCTAGGCAACCCCCTAAGTCCCACTTAAGCTGTCAGAAGAGATGTAGTGATCTTGTCCACCCCTCTGCACAGGGGTGAATTTCACCTTAATAGAGACAGGGCCTGATTCAGTTGGTGTAACCCTTCACCTTGCTGGAGTTATGCCTACTTACACTACAGTTGAATTTAGTCAATAGTCTCTTTGAGCAATAATAATAAATGGAGATATACCTATCTCATAGAGCTGGAAGGGACCCCGAAGGGTCATCGAGTCCAGCCCCCTGCCTTCACTAGCAGGACCAATTTTGCCCCAGATCCCTAAGTGGCCCCCTCAAGGATTGAACTCACAACCCTGGGTTTAGTAGGCCAATGCTCAAACCACTGAGCTATCCCTCCCCCAGCAATGGCCTGATCCTCTGTACATTGAAATCAAGAGAAGATTTGACACTTTACTCAATAGGAGCAATATCAAGCCTCCAAGAAGGAATTGCATGTGACGCATTGCCATGAACGACAAGGGGAGATGCAAACCCCAAGACCATTCCCTCAGAATTTACTTGGAGACCCTATTGTAGACTGCCAATTAACTGAAGATGCATTCAGTGAAAATAAGAACAATGAGAACACAACAATGGAAGTCAATACTAATGAAATATTGTAAAGTAGGCCTGAGGGAATAACAAAAATAGGTTAATAGATTAAACTGCAGAGCGGTTGTGAGGAATGATTAATAATGCGCCAAGTGCAGTGGGCTCCAGTTCACTTTCTGGTGTGGGTTCTTGGGATGTCATTTGACTGATGTGGTCTCTCTCCTTTACCGGTCTCTCCAGCTAAATAGACCTGGATGGGCTGCCTCCTCTTATTGTGCTGGTGCCGTGTGGTAGAGCTGACCTCAGGGTCAGATCGGATGAAAAGTTGAAAGAGAGTGAGAACAGACGGAAAAATGGTGGGACAGAAAGCAGCACACAAGGGAAGGGGAGACAAAGAAAGATCTGGAGTCTTCGCTTGTGTGGCAGTAATGAGCTGGTGACCCTCCTGAGATCTGGACTCAACAATGATGCAGTGACCTTTGGAATTCCTGAGAGAAGGATGAAGGGGCCCTAAAAAGAGACATTTGGGGCCAGGGATGGGCAAACTGACTGGGGGAATTCCTGGAGAAGGGCAAAGGAATTCCCCCAGTCAGTTCGCCCTTTTGTCCATTAACTTCTGGTGCCAAACTTTCCTTGTTTAGCAGGTATGGTCTCAACACAGTCCTTGAGTAATATCAGTAGGCCTTTTTGTGTGGACTAATACAGGTTTTCTGCCTTGTTTTTGAACTTTTTTCCATCATTCATTAGTATTGACTTTATTGGTATAAGTTATTGTGACATCTTATGAACTTAAGATCATATTTTACAGTTAAGCTCCCAATTAGGGTAAATGCATAGGACCAATTATCGCAACACAGCCTAGTATATTTTAGATCAAAATCTACACCAATGGCTTCTCTGAATGGAGAGAAAATTAATTCATTTTATCATCTACAGAAACAAGTAATCAATTCCCCTTTTTTATATTCTTCATCGAAGTGGAGAGCATTGTAACAATGGGATTATTGTACTCAGGGATAGTAAAATTCTGTTAGAGACTTGAGGCTTGTTACTGTACAGATAAATGGTCACAGAAAAATTGCTTAAAGTCATGCAAAGGAGCACTAGAGCCATCCACAGCATCATAACACAAAATGGGTGGGAAGTTCAGTTAGTGGCTCAATGCAGGCTAGGTACTTGAAGGAGAAAATAATTCATTTGTTTTGCATGCAAGGTAGAGTTACAGTGAATCAGCGATCGGACAAAGCTTGGCAAATAGACTTGTCCTGGCAGGCTGTCATTGGATAATTTAAGGAAAACATGTGGTGAGGTCTGAACTGTACAAAGATGATAAACATCCAGCCCTTCAAATAGATCAGTAGATAGTGGGTCTGCTGAGCCAGAATAAATAGCTGCAAAAGTTGCAACAGAACAAAACTCGAATGGCTGCTGGTCATTTTCCTCTCCATTTTGTGTGCGTTCTGATGTTTTTTCACCTAGTTTTAGTGTAATTAGATGCATGCAAAAATTCTGCTCCTGATGGAAGGGAGGAAATAAACAATATAGGCCACCCATTACAACAGAACACTAAATCGACAGAAGGCTTTTTGTGGACATAATGGTCTGCCCATGAATCTGGCAGTTTCTGTTCCCGGCTTGACTACTTTAATACTCCATTGGACGGGGAGCTGTGCCTCAGTTTCCCCCTTGGTAAAACATGTATAACAACTTATTTTCCTGAGCGGTTCTCAGTCTTTCAAAAATATTAATTGTAACCATGATAAGGGGTGTGGGTTTTATTTTTAATTTCTTAAAAACAGTAATGTAAAATACAGAGAACTTGTCACTGACCCCTGTACTGGGGAAGTAAATATATCTCAAGACATCTCTGTTAGTTTACCCGATGGAGAACAAACATACATGTAAAACTGACTTAAGTGGGAGCAGGATTCGGTCGCAGGAGACAGGGAGTCTAAGAAATAGTTGAAGGAAATATCTTCTAGCACTGTCTGACATGTCCCGTTATCACGCACTCTGTGCTAGACTGTAATATATTTACATAGACTCTTCTTTGTATGAGAATGGGAAATTCCAAAGCAAAATAAATGTGCTATGAAACTGTTAATAACAGTGGCTGTAAAACTTAAACATACTTTGAATAGTTTTAAATTAACAGCTCTTGCAAATGCACCTTGTAAAGCTTGGTCATATGCGACTTCATTCTGTTTCATTCCTGTAGTATAAACAGTATGTTGGCTTCATTAAGTTAAACGTGTGAAACACCTTCATAAGGGGAAAACAACAAGCCAATGGGTTTGTTTCACAGTTGAGATGCAGCGGTTAAATGAGACTGATGATCGTTATGATGAGTATTTTCTGAATGAAATGCTACTAGTGCCTTGCAATGATAGGACTTTCTTTTGAAGTCTGTATATGACAACAATCTGCTTCAAACTAGATATCTGGAGCAAGGGTTGGAGGTGGGGTTAGGTGGGGAGAAAAGGAGGGAACATGCTGCATTATTACTGGTTACCAGTATTACTCATTAACACAAATATACTTAGATGAAGATGTGCCACAGTTTCAGGGAAATATTCGTATAACTGTTCTGCTTGTTGGACTTGCAGCCTTTGATAGCTTAGTTAATCCAGTGACGAGTGTGAATAATTTTTTTAGCAAGGGCAAAAATCCTTATAATGAGTCTGTGTTATCCAGGGGCAACCCCTTCTTCAACTTAATTAGTTAGAAAACAGATGACACCCTAGTCCCCAAAATACTTGGCTACCTGCTTCCCAGACCCAGGCCCATTGATCCAAACCACTAGAGACAAAATACTGCACTCATATGGAGAGAGAGACTCACTCCTGGCAGTTCCTGATGATGGGTTTCTTGGTGTTCTGTGACTTTAACAATCCTCCTCCTCCTAAGGACTACACAAGCTTGCCCAAGAATGTTGTGTAGGTTGGTGCATCAACATCAATAGAATTAAACCGGCAATTAACTGCACCTAAGGTGTTAATCATGGTCCCTGACACAGAGCCACCACCTCTGCCATATGGTGGACCATAGCAACACCATGTGCAATGCAATAGATGGTTAATGATGTTGAATACATTCCGCACATACAAGAAAGGCAGAACACTGAAGATGAGTACTGCCATCATGCTTATGGGAACAACTATGTATGGTTACGTTAGATTTTTTTTCTAACTAGTTAAGGCACTGATAATTGAAGCTTTAGCTAGTATGACAGGAATGGCTACAGAGCGGAAGAGTTAAATGAAGTGACACGCTTTGTTTATCCCCCCGCAAAAAATCGCTCAGTTCAGAATTTCCTTTTCAGTGGAGACCTGTGAAATTGCATTTAATTTTCCTCCCATGTACATCTTAAAAATCAGGGGCTTGAATCTTTTCTCATCTCTACTAGTTTTGCATTACTGTTGCCTCCATTGATTTCATTGGAGTTCTCCTGACTTACATTGGTGTAAGGAAGGGGAGAATCAGGCCCCAGATTTCCAAAATATCCAGGATAGAAACTGATCCACTTTAGAAGAGTTCAATACCATTTTCTGAACTTCTATAGAAACTTTGACCTTCTGAGAGAGGGTGGCGCTGGGAGGAAAATCATCTCTTTACAGCCTTCAATTTGGAAACTCGTGTATCTTCGTAATGTAATATATTGAATCCTTTCATATGATGTAGACATTGACATAATCTTTTGGACAGGAAGTGCATTGCTGCCTTCTTCCCCCAAAATTGTTTTCAAGCACTATGCATTGTACTCTATCGTACTAAATTTAAAAGCATGAACTATGGGCTGATACACAATAGTAAAACCCTTTGGAACTGTGGGTTGTGAAATTGTGTACTATTCTGGGGAAATGGATGGGGCATTTTTCAAATTTTAAAAATAAGATACATATATTTTTGTAAGCCATGTTTGCATATAATTGTGTGTGTGTGTATGTGTATATATATATATATAATGCTTTGTTTTAAGAGCCTAGGATGCTGTACAGGTTAGTGTCTATTGCTTGTCCTATAGAAATAGCTAAAAGGGTGACTGAAAAGCTGCTGCTATAGCCAAGAAACCATTAAAACTATGCACACTTCCACAACTGGGTGAGGATTTGGGAAGTTAGTTCTGACCCCATCAGTATTAATGTATGCAGTTTTCCTGCTACTCAGTGAACATTCCTTCTCCTGCACCCCCGTACTCCCCACCCCAAACCACTCCTTGGAACAGGAATGAGATGGCAGATACTCGATTCTCTACCACTTTTATGCTGGTACCAAAGGGGTGTAAAATGGTAGAAAACCAGAGGCAGAATTTTACATCACCTTTATAGTCACTCTTTGCCCAGGTGTAAATCACTACACAGCGTGCAAGGCAGTGCAGATTCGGGCCCCATGGGAATGCAACTCTCTTGCTGTAGCCAGGCTGACTTATGGTAGTGGGAAGGTGGTACAGAAGCATCTGAACAGATGGCCTGGCTCTCCAGGAGATATATGATCCATGGAAGATCCAGAGGGTTAGGTGCTGAATTCCTGCCACTTCTTTAAAAGGAGGAACAATGGACAGCCTCCTTCTACATAGAACTATCTGGTGGGAACTCCAGACTCACTACATTTCCTGTCCACTACTCTGGAGTAATCCCCATCTGGGCTGATTTGGCTCTGATCCAAAGCCCATGGAAAGATTGCCATTGACTTCAATAGGCTTTGGATCAGGCCCTTACTGTAGTGTGTCCTGCACTGCATTTCTCTAGAAAAATCCAAGAGATGCCACATAACTCAGTTCTTTCTTCCCTAGATTAGTGGGAGACGTTTTCTCCCTTCTTTTTCATAGTATAGTTTGCTGTATAATAGCCATAATCGTTATTGCTTTGTGGTATATAGTACTTGCAATAAAAGGCTATCAGGATTGATTAAAAGCCTCAGCTTCAACATTTAATCAAACTCTGCAGCCGTTTATTGCTGGGTACGACAAAACACTGAGATTATCCCTTAAATATAGTGCAATAAACCAGATTACTCATAAATCAGGTACAGTACAGTATATCCCTATATTGTCTTTTCTTTCTATTAAGTGAGTTGAGAATACACAATCTGAAATGCCCACAATAATTCTGTGCTGTGATCTTAAATTTCAGCAGTACATAAAAAGGTCTTTTTTTCTTGTGAGAGAATTATTGTCATGGTTCTACAAGTTTAAAATCAAAGCTGTTGTAGATTAAATCCATGAAAGATCTCATGTTCACCAAGGATTTTGCAGAGTATGTGTTTGTTTTGCTTTAAAATTGCCAGGAAAAGACTAATAGAATCATTAACCCTCTGGAGTTATCGACATATAGTATTCTGTAGAGCCAACACTTCAGAGTGCTTTTGGACTGGGTTCTATGAGCCAAAGTCTGATCCTGTTTAGGCTAGGGAAAAGAGGTGAGTTTATTAACCATGTTGCCTAAACATATATTAATGTGGTTTTTAAACACCAGTTAGTAGCTAGTGTCAGCAGTGATATTGAAAAACATATTGAGCATGATTAGCTAACGTTTTTATAAATACAACTGACTTTGTTTATTCTAAGTGCTATTTGGTGTGTTTAATTTGTTAATGCATTTGCTAAGCATACCATATTTTCCTAGTCTAAACAGGGCCTATATCATACTCAACATACATGTTGAGTAGTACCTAAAACACACGCGGTCCCATTCATTTCACTGGAATTTATGTGTATAGTAAGATATTACTCAATATGAGTAAGTCCTCAATTTGCACCTGTAGTTGTGCATGTGAATCCCTTTTTTCTGGACACGTAAATTTTCATAGCACCAAAACAATCTGTTTTTTCCTGTTGCATCTCACTTTTCCAGGGTGTTCCATGCACAAAGCGAAGAGGAGATGGAACAGTATTGTCCTCTATGGAATTCCATATTGGTGGTTCTTGAGGAACATCAAAATGAATGGTTTTGTGAATTCAGAACAATCAAAAGGAAAAGTTCCCAACAGGATAAGGAGAGCTGGTTGGAAAACCAACATTTTTCTTATGAGAAATTTTGACTGAAAAATCTTCACTTCCAATTTTGTGGTTGGGGGAGGGGAAATTTCCACAAAATTTTGAGACAGACATTTTCATTTTTAAATTAACACTTCATTTTAAACCTCATTTTGTTTGGTCTTTAAAGTGAAAATTATATTTTAAGTTGATTCAAAAAAATCTTGTTCCAAAGGTCTGTTCAAAATTTAAAAAAATCATTTCAAACCTTCCTATGAGGAAAATAAAAATATTTTCATCAGAATTGAGACTCCCACAAAATAAAATTGGGTTCAAGACGAAGACACATTTTTGGGTGGGAAAACTGTGTGTCTGAAAAGTTTCATCCATATCTGTGGATCTATTTTTGGACCAGACTTTGATATCTTTATTTTTACTGAATATATCTTTCTCCACAAGTAACCTCACTGACTTCTGTAGGACTGTTCAGTGTATAATGTACTTTTTAATATGAGTAAGGGTCTAACCCTTTACAAAGGCAACAAAGGATGGAATAACCTATAAAAATATTGTACCAGAATAGGTACTCTAGAACCAGTAAGTTTTGGAATCATAAACAGACCTGTCAATTTGTTCAAGATGACATGTTTTGAGAAAAACAAAGAAAATGTGCTAGGTTGTTTTAAATAGATGGAGATCTTTTAATCACATGCCAGTGTCAGGAAATGATACTGCAATTGTTTTTGACAGGAATTACTTTGTGCATTTGATGTTATAATGTGAAAAAATTGTGGAGCGTTCATTGTTTGTTTAGATTCCAAGTGTTGCAAATGAATTTATGGCACATAATTTGTATTTTCTGCCAGTACCTGCTGATTAAGCATCAAGATGTATTCGGCAAATCCTCCAGGCTAATTGGTAAACAGGAAAAGCTAATTGTAGTTTCTATATGCAAGTTGAGCTAAAAGCAGATCTGATTGGAGGTGGGGAGAAACTGTAGTAGTTCTACAATGTCCTTTTAAAAATGTCACTGACTGTCCCAGCCCTTAGATATAAAACACGACTGTAAATCACATTCTCCTTTGGATAAACATACATGGCTTCCATTTACTTCATTGGGAAAACCTAACCATCCATCCAAGAATAAAATTTGTACCTTGCTGCTATTTTTATACAATTGAGCCTTATTAGTGCAGTGCCTTTCTGACAAATTGAATCCCCTCATGCTTTACCGAATTAAGAGAGTTAGAGAAATCCTAGCAGAGGGAGAAAAGTCACTATGGAGAGGTAAAGGAAAACGTACTTTCAGCAAGGGTTTGCAATGAGGAGGATTGGTGGGACATACAGATAAGCAAAGCTGGTCTAGGTTGCAGGAAGGTACAGGGGAAAAAGGCTCTTACACCAGCTTGTCCAGAGGACAGACACAGGGTTAGTGATTGTCTACAGGAGGGATTGAGTAGACTCGCAGGAGCCTAGGTTCAAAGTGTAGATTAGAGCAAACCCATTGAGGATTTTAAAAGCCAAAGAGACTGGTTGGAATGGGGTCCTGAAATGAAGTATCATCATTGTCTGCGGAGGTGGCCTATATGTCAGTGCATCTCTGTGTGAAGAGGTAGGCAGTGTTTACTAGGAGATTTTTTAAAATAGCAGTTTAACACTTTATCTTATCATTAGCAGGGAGGGGAGGGGAACTGGTGTACATCAGGTGCAGACTCATGAGTTAAAGGAGAAGCTGAATCCTTCACATTCTATCAGAGGTTGGTTAGGACACAAACAAGGCTCTGCTAACACTGTCTTTAATGCTGTTTGGCAGAAGGCTCCGTCGTTGTGTTTCTATAATTTAACTCTTTTTTGATGAGGATAGGTTGTTGGCCAATTGCTCAGTCCTAACCTGGAAGACCAGTGGACTGCTTTTGGTCTGGCCCTACCAGGAGGGCAAACTTCCTCCTAGCATAGCTCTCCGGGTCATCGGGACATACAAGCCCTCTCAGCGTGTTAAGGTGCAGTCCCCCAGGCAGATGTTGAGGAAGAGGGAATCAATAAATCATACTTTGCATTTATATCACAGCTCCTTCAAATATGATATTTACAGTCAAATAAACAAATACATCTAGGGCTAATTCTCCTCAATTACAAGTGGAATTACAGTGGCAACCGAAAGGAGAAATGTTTAAACATTTAAATTTAATTTTCTAATACAAAGGCAATAAAATCCTCCTACACTGCCTTAGCATACTACAGAGTCAAGATGTTCAACTAAGATCCATGTTTGCCAGACAAATATGATGATCATTATCATCCATGGGCATTATAGGTACCTGCCTATAAGGAGCAAGATAGATTGATATGGTAGTAGGCCTAGCTACAAACTGTCCCAGAAAGACACAAGATTAAAGTGTGGTAAAGATGGAGGCTAATGTACCTTGCCTACACTTGCAGTGGCGTGTAGGGTATATGTAACTTCACACCACAGTGGAAGGCAGGCTGCATCCACACTCACTTCAGTGTGTGGCTACACGTGGCAGTGAAAGCCTTTGGCATGGGAAAGGCAGTGGGGAAAGGCTCTGGCAGCTTTCCACAGCTGGAGTCCTTCCCCGCTACCTCCCTGCTGTTGGAATCTTTTGCTGTGGCAGGGAAAGGCTCTGGCAGCAGGACGTTACACTGCTAAAAATAGCAGTGTGGATGTGGGAGGCAATGCTTGGGCATGCAGAGAGCAGTGTAGGATATACACCCTCATGTTCAGGTGTGTAGGGCACTCTGCTCTACTTGCCCCTAAGCCATGCTCACCGCCCACACTGGTATTTATACCCATGCTAGCTGGGTGNCCTGTGACGTAGGGAAGCACTATTATTCTTTTTTTACTGATGGGGAACTGAAGCATAGAGAGGCTAAGTGACTCTCCTAAGGTCACACAGGAAGTCAGTGGCAGAGTAGGGAATTGACTCCAGGTCCCCTAATACCTACACTAATGCCCGAACTGCTCCATCATCCTTCCTCTATGTAGTGTGTTAATTACTATATTAATTTCTCTCTGAAAATATTAATTGCAAATAAGTCATGTGAATCATTAATCGTACAGGGATAATATTCAGGGATTAAATCTTAAAATGAAGTGCTACTTTTGGGGATCAGGACGATGTGTATAAAGAACAGGACTGAGGTTTAGACTGACTTCCACCTTCAAACAGGAGTTAGAAAATCCTAGAGAGACACTGGGGATTGGAGACATAAATGGCAGAGCTATGCAAATACCATGGTATTTGAGATCTAATCTTAACTAATAACCATACTCTGCTTAGGGATTGCTAAACTCAAACAAAAATGCCAGCTAGTTAATTGACATTTTGCTATGCTGAAGACAAGAAGAAGCTTGAAGAAAAAGAAATAATCTGATTTCAAACTTCTAAAAAAGGCAAATTCTTAATAAAAGAAAACGATTTCGTGGAGAAACATGCTCAAATAAATTTGTTAGTCTCTAAGGTGCCACAAGTACTCCTGTTCTTTTATCTATACTCAGTTTTCCATCTCGAATGAAGAGAGACAGAGGAATCTGGGTTTGTGATGAGACACTAATCCCAGGTCTTGACTGCTTGTGATCATTAGTATCCCAAAGAAAAGGAGACACACAGAAGCTAAGAGACTCACCTGAGGCCATGAACCAAGTCAATGTCAGAGTCAAGATTAAAAACAGCTGATGCTCGCTGTATCTCATTCACATTGCAGTTCATTCCCCAACTCCCATCCATGAGAGACTGGATTTGTTAACTTTCTGGTATGCTGCAAAACCCATCTGTTTTCTAGGTGTATTTAAGCAATAGGTGAATTGAAGGACATGACTTGTTTTTTCTTATTAGCCCCCAGACTGATATGGAACTATGTACTTATATACATTGTATATGTGTTTGTAAGGATACTTATAATCATGTACTGTTTTTAATGTCATGTGTTTCTACATTTCTTTTCAAATTACTATCTGCAACACTTTTTATTATTATATTTCATAACCCTGTTTCTTCCATTTGCCATAATGTATGATAAATCCTCATGCTGGAAATCAACAGATGCTCATTTATGTACTTTGGTCACATTAGATGTAGAGAGGAAAATAACCTTGAGAAAGTTATTGTGGAAGGAATGGTGGAGGGTCATTGTAGTAGGGGATGACCGGTGAGGAGATAGATGGATGGTGTGTAGCAGATCACTGTAAGGTCAGCAGCTGACCTTCCAGAAGTTATGGCTTCTGAAAACTCTGCTATGATGTCACTGATATTCAGACATGAATAAATGATTTTTATTATGATAAACAATATGCGCAGTATGTACCAGAATAAGATCTAATTTAGAGTTAAGATCTTTATTTACAACATTTTGTGACTATTTTCCCCTTCCCTCACTTCTTCTGCCATAAAGTGATGTTGACTGTTTCATAACTATGGGGAAAAAATGAGACAGAAGGTGGGTGAGGTAACATCTTTTACTGGACCAACTTCTGTTGGTGGAAGAGACAAGCTTTCATGCTTCATAGAGCTCTTCTTCAGGTCTGGAAAAGATAACCAGAGTATCACAGATATTTTAAGCAGAAGGGGTTAACACATGTTGCAAGAAACTATTTAAATTGAGATGGGAAAATGACACCTCTGCAGTCATAGGACAAAGGAGGGTTACTGTATGTTACAAGTTGTGATGAGCCATAAAATCAGTGTCTCTGAGACTATGATTTTTAGTGTCCGGCAGAACTTCCCCACAACTTCAACAACTACCACACATCCATCAAACTCTCTCTAGAACACTCCCATGCCATAATCGACTTCCTGGAGACCATGATCAGCTTCAACAATGGAACCTTACAGACAACTATATATAGTAAACACCCAGATCACCACACTTACCTCCACAGCGCCAGTCACCACCCTAGACACACCAAGAAATCTGTTCTGTACAATCAGGCACTCAGATACCACAGAACACACTGAAGGGAAAGTCTAGGATACACATCTTAATGCACTTAAACTGTCTTCACCAAACAAGAACACTCATCAGAGAAGTAGATTACATCATGAAGTTGGCCACCCAAATACCTCAAGAAAATTGCTTCAATGCAAAAGAACCCCCGTTGACCACACACCCCTAGTTGTCAGCTACCACCCTACAGTGGAACCCTACAGGCTATTATTAAACAATTACAACCCATACTCAATGAGGGCTACATCCCAGAAAAAAATCTTTCAGGAGCCCCCTCTTCTGGCTTTCGTACAACCCCTCAACCTTGCCAAGCTCATCAGAAGCAAGTTCCCTGCAGATGAGGACCTACCACCTCAAAGTGGTCCCAGACCCTTCCAGAACAACAGATGTAAAACCGGCAGATACATTGCCACTGCTATGGTGATCAATACCCCCCACAACATCTATCAGGATATATGGGTCCTACACATGCTTATCACAACATAGGTGTACTGACATCCAGTGCAACTATTACTATGTGGGTGAAACCAGACAATCACTATGCTCTCAAATGAACTCACACAGAAAACTGATAAAAGACCATATCATCTGAGGGTTAACACATTTCACACAGTGATCACTTCATATCTCATTTCTGTCTTCACCCTCAAAGGAAAGCTGCACAACACCTTCAAAAGACAAGCCTGGGAACTTAAATTCATAACGCTGCTAGACACACAAATTATGATCTCAACCGAGACATTGATTTTTATAGCTCATCACAACAATTTGTAACCTTCTAACCCTCCTTTGTCCTATGACTGTGGCGGTATTAATTGCCTACTTCATTTTAAGTGGTTTTTTGCAACATGTGTTAACCCCTTATGCTTAACAATCTGTCCCACCTTGGTATTTAGCTGTGATTCTCTGGTACCTTTTCCAGATGTGAAGAGCTTGGTGAAGCTAAAAACTTGTCTCTTCCATCAACAGAAGTTGGCCCAATACAAGATATTACCTCCTCCACCTTGTCTCTCATATCCTGGAACAATATGGCTATAACAACACTGCGAAATAAGGGAGGGATAGCTAAGTGGTTTGACCATTGGCCTGCTAAACCCAGGGTTGTGAGTTCAATCCTTAAGGGGGCAATTTAGGAATTGGGGGCAAAAATCTGTCTGGGGATTGGTCCTGCTTTGAGCAGGGAGTTGGACTAGATGACCTCCTGAGGTCCCTTCCAACCCTGATATTCTATGATTGTTACTAAAGAAACAATTTCCAATCAAGGGAACACCATAAATGCATTCAGAGTGTCACTGCAGCTGTGGGACAGGGCAACTTTATAATAATGGACTGTGTTTTTCCTGTATGTGTGGACAATGCTAGCACACTGCTGGTGTTGCACTCTCAATGGAAGGAAATAATTCTAAATATTTCTTATGCTTTTCATTATCAAGTTGTTTTTCAGACATTGTTTATAGGGGCTCAGAAAATTAGTTATTTTCTACCAAAAATTTTGATTGAAAACTAAACATTTTATTTTTGTAGCACACTTACATGAAGAATTTTTGAGGTTTTGTTGTTGTTGGGTTGTGGGGTTTTTTTTGGTGAAAAATAAAAATCCAAACCATTTGGGTTTTTGGCTGAAAGCTGAAAATGTCTCAGTTTGGGGGCATTCAGGTTTTCAATGAAAAATCAATTTTTGTCTGTGGGAAACCAGAATATTTTTAATGAAAAAAAAATAGCCTTGTTTTATTGAAAGACCAATTTTTGGTTGAAAAAGAATTATGATGGAAAATTTTTCAGCCAGCCCATGAAGCTCTAAAAACAGAAAGGTATTTAAGCGTATGCTTAACCTTAATCATGTAATCCTACTGACCCAGCAGTTGAAACACCTGTCACCTGTTGTAAACTGAAGCAGATATCCTCAGATAGAAAGGCTGATGATTATGTAATACCTGAAGTACTCAAATGGACATTCTATAATATGACTACAGCATTTTTCTGTGTGAGAGCAAATTATATGTTAGTTTTTATTATGAACATCTATAGCCAAACTGGGGAAAAATCAGGTGTCAACAATCATGCTCTACATTTATTAGTGCAAAATTTGAGTATAAGTCAGTGCAGTAGCAAACAAGCTGTGTACTATTGCATTGTTTTCCACTGTATTTATAGGACACATTTCATTTATATTTTGAAAGTATCAGTTAAGGAAAAAACACAGCCTTTTCATTATAAAACTTTGATATCAGAAAACACTGCAAACAGTTATTTCAATTAAACTATTTACTTGGCTTATTCGTAACAGGGATTTTACTTGCTGCTGTCAATTAACTCCTGTTGAAATCACAAAGCTAATTAAGTGTGGCTCATTTCTATTTCCATGCAGAGAGTACAGCTACCAATAAAATTAAATAGCATTAAGAATTTGTTGATTACTGTCACTAAACACAGGGTAAATCTTTCAAAGCTTATATCTATTCTGAAAAAATATATTTTATTGCTGTTTTATTAATTAAACAGTTCAGTGTACACAGTCACTCTGAGTTCTCTTTAAAATTCCAGAGGTAAAGTATGTGCTTAAAGATGGCATGAAGCAAATATAAAATGGAGAAAACGTATTTCCACATTATGTGATCATATAGAGATAATTTACTTTACTACTACATTTCCCCACTATAATTCTATTACATTTAGGCCCCATTTAATAACACTTATCTATCTAATGTTAAACTGGGCATGACACAGCTAGCCCTGCAGAACCTTAATGCTGGAGTGCAGTTTACCAACAGAATTTGGCAATACCAAAACAGTATGACACAAACCTTGCCTATGAATTAATCAGGCACTAAAGCACCTCATCTAAAAATACTAGGCGAACTAGGGTGACCAGACAGAAAGTGTGCAAAATTGGGACGGGGATGGGGGGTAATAGGCACCTATATAAGAAAAAGACCCAGATATCTGGACTGTCCCTATAAAATAGGGACATCTGGTCACCCTAAGCCAAACAAGTGCAAAAAGGGATTTCTAATGTTTAAAAAGTGAGCAGCAAAACAATGGATCTGTGGCAATAGCAGTCTGGTCCTGGCTTGAAATGCCATGTTAGCAGCTCCAAATGAAAAGGAAAAAGAAAGCTATTTATATAAGCTGTATATACGTACTTATAAAATTCAAGAAATACATGTTAATCTAGGTAATATCTCAGCACCTTTCCAGTGTTAACAACCGGAAAGATAAATACATTGTCTTATGCATTAATGTATTTATCCTCACAACATCCCTGTAAGGTAGAGAAATATTATCTCCATTTTACAGATGGAGAACATTAAGGAAGATTAAGTGACTTGCCCAGTACAGGAAGTGGAAGAGTCAGGAATTGAACTTGGATCCCCTGAATCCTGACATGTACCTGATGTATGACAAATTACTCTTTTTGACCGTTTTTATTGGTACAGAATGTGCAAATGCTGCAAACAGCAATGCCAAAAAATACCAGCACTTGATATTTGATGACAGACCTTCAGCGGATGTAAATCAGCATAACTTCACTGAAGTCATTGGGACTAGCCTATTTATGTTGACACAATAGATATTTTCTAATGTGTTCATGTTACGATAAAAGATTAAAAGTTCATGTTTCTTTATGCTTCCATATCTTAGTGCAGTTTTTAAACACTGGAAATATATGCTTATGTACCATTAAAACTTGGCAATAAAAGACAAAAATGTAACTTTAAAAAGCTAAAAGGGAACATCATCAGCTGCTATAAATCTCCATAGCTTCATTGGAGCTATAACAATTTACACCAGCTCAAGATCTTCCCCAAAGCTACTTAATTTCACTTAAACTTATAAATGGTTGTGAGCAATATGGAATCATTGCTTGGGGCTAAATTCTGTTTCTTTTACTAACCAAAGTAGTTCCATTACTATTTGCATGAGCAAACAAGCAGGATTTGGTTTGTCTTATGCATCCCTGTTTTGGAAGACTCTTCAGAGTTCCAGATTTATCTTTATTTTTTTTCTTTTTACTATTTTCTTACTAATACTGTCTAGTGATTATATATCTTATTTATTATATTCACAGTATACTGTGAATAGTAGTGAGTCTCTGCAAATGTTAGCACTGTTATAAGTATAACCCCAATCCTGCAATCTAATCTGTGAAGAAATATCCACGTGTATATGTGGAGCCCCACTGACATCAATAAGGGGCTCTGCATGAGCACAGGGGTCCACCCCATGTACCTCTGATTGCACGTTTGGGACTGGGGTCTATTTACCTTTTTGGAAACAATATTTTCATGTGTTTAAGCCATGATTCTGCAATAGTATGCATGTAAGTGGAGCACCGCTGCGCATGTGCGTGATGATACAGAAGTTCAATATTTTTTTTAATTGAAGTAAAGTAAATGATATTTAGTTTGAACAGGGTAGCTGCTTCCAGCACATTTATTTCAATACATATTTTTGTAAATGTTTATTGCTTTTTTGTTTTCCTTCAATACATGCATATATTGTTTTGCTAATGAGTGTACTGCTAGACTGATTATACTTAATGAATTATTGATACACACCTGCAGTATTTTACATACTTAACCTCCAGAGGTGAACATTTTTGGTGCCTTTACTAGTAGCTGTTGAAGCTAATACATTTAATAACCTGAACAGAAATGTAGGGTTTAAAAACAAAAAATTCTGAGAATACAAAAACAAAGGGGAGGGGGTGAAAAATAAGCAATCTTGCAATTAAACTCTGAGCGACATGTTAGAGTGGGTGTTCTTAAACAGGCATCTTTAACTGTCTTGCTGCAATATACATTTTAGACACAGGAACCATACAGCACAGAGTCTAATACCATAGTGAGATAAACAATGATTTAACCTGAGCTAGGGCTGTCAAGCAATTAAAAAAATTAATCACGATTAATCACGTGATTAATAGCACTGTTAAACAATAATAGAACACCATTTATTTAAATATTTTTGGATGTTTTCTACATTTTCAAATATATTGGTTTCAATTACAACACAGAATATAAAGTGTACAGTGCTCACTTTATATTTTTGATTGCAAGTATTTGCACTGTAAAAAAACAAAAGAAATAGTATTTTTCAATTCACCTAATACAAGTACTGTAGTGCAATCTCTTTATCATGAACGTTGAACTAACAAATGTAGAATTATTTACAAAAAAAAACTGCATTCAAAAATAAAACAATGTAAAATTTTGGAGCCTGCAAGTCCACTCAGTCCTACTTCTTCTTCAGCCAATCGCTCAAATAAACAAGTTTGTTTACATTTGCAAGAGATAATGCTGCCCGCTTCTTGTTTACAATGTCACCTGAAAGTGACAACAGTTGTTCTCATGGCACTGTTGTAGCTGGCACCGCAAGATATTTACATACCAGATGCGCTAAAGAGTCATATGTCCCTTCATGCTTCAACCGCCATTCCAGGGGACATGAGTCCATGCTGATGACGGGTTCTGCTCGATAACAATCCAAAGCAGTATGGACCGACATATGTTCATGTTCATTATCTGAGTCAGATGCTACTAGCAGAAGGTTGGTTTTCTTTATTGGTGGTTCTGGTTCTGTAGTTTCTACATCGTAGTGTTACTCTTTTAAGACTTCTGAAAGCATGCTCCACACCTCATCCCTCTCAGATTTTGGAATGCACTTCAGATTCTTAAACCTTGGGTCGAGTGCTGTAGCTATCTTTAGAAATCTCACATTGGTATCTTCTTTGTGTTTTGTCAGATCTGCAGTGAGAGTGTTCTTAAAATGAACATGTGCTGGATCATCATCCGAGACTGCTATAACATGAAATATATGGCAGAATATGGGTAAAACAGAGCAGGGGACATACAATTCTCCCCCAAGGAGTTAAGTCACAAATTTAATTAACGCCGTATTTTTTAACGAGCATCATCAGCATGGAAGCATGTCCTCTGGAATGGTGGCCAGAGCATGAAGGGGCATACGAATGTTTAGCATATCTGGCACATAAATACCTTGCAATGCCAGCTACAAAAGTGCCATGCAAATGCCTGTTCTCACCTTCTGGTGACATTGTTAGTAAGAAGAAGGCAGCATTATCTCCTGTAAATGTAGACAAACTTGTTTGTCAAGTTTTACATTGTTTTGCAGTTATGTAACAAAAAAAACCCCTACATTTGTACGTTGGACTTTCATGACAAAGAGATTGCACTACGGTACTTGTATGAGGTGAATATTAGTAATAAAAATATACTTTGATTTCAATTACAACACAGATTACAACATATATTAAAATGTAGCAAAACCTCCAAAATATGTAATAAATTTCAATTGGTATTCTATTTAAAAGTGCAATTAAAACTGTGATTAATCGCAATTAATTTTTTTAATTATGATTACTGTTTTTTGAGTTAATCACGTGAGTTAACTGCGATTAATCGACAGCCTTAATCTGAATGTTAGAAAATCAGCTACTGGTGGTCTGGGAGATGAGGCTATCTTTCAATAGTGTATATATGCTCCTTGGCACAGTGCCCCTGAGGATATGGGTCAGTCAGAGCCACATCTGTGGAGCTAGATGAGGTAAGGGGTGAATGTTGTTAATTTTAACTCCGAGGGTGTGGGGTTTTTTTGCAGTTGTTGGTGTAGTACTACTACTCAGTATTAATATAGAGTCAAATTCTCAAAGAGTTATGCACTCATAATTTCACTGAAATCCACGGTTGCTGCAGTCATGTCTTGGATCAGAATATGATCTTTAGATTATAGCAGTTCCTGGAGCAAATCTGTCCAGAATGCTGGTGTACTACAATGGGATGTGCTGATATGAAGTATCCTGCCCCTGACACTCAACTGACCAATGTTAACAGATCTCTGCTTGTAGCCCCACTCTCTTGCTTTCTCCTTTTCTACAGCTAGGCTTCTTCCCTGCCCACCTTCTCACTTTGGCGGGCAGCACACGGTGCCTCATTGAGAACAGGCTACTGAGGCCTGCTGTGCTACTTGGGCCTGCTCCTGGTCTTTGTGAACTGCTTCCTCTTCAGGTCTCCCTATTTGTGTTTAGGAGAACAGGAAAAGGAGCCCCAATAATGGGCAGTTCTCGGAGGGGGGGATCCTGAAGGGAAGAAGACAGACAATTCCAGACAGGCTGTGGGGCATGGGAGCAGAGGGCCGCTCAGTGACCCCACTCACTGGCCCCACGGTGGGAAGTGGTTAGCCGAGCTCAACAACATCCCGAGCCGGACTGGGACATGTGGCCCTGCGGGAGAGGGAAAGAGTGGGGATGTTGGTTCATTCTGGCCTCAGCTGGTGAGTTTTGGTAGTAAACTTTTTTCCATTTCCACTATTGGATTTACAATTCCTACAACCTCACTTATAATTAATAGCCATGAAAGCCTTATACAAAGCCTGTAAAATCCAGCACGGACTTAGTAAGGAATGCACAGTCTGATTACCATTGCTGCAGATTCTTACTATGATAGCTAGAGTATATGGACCAATACCAAGCAAGTCAATTATTTCTACCTTCGCTAATGAGGAGAGTTTCAGAGAAGGGAAGAGTTCCCTTGGTTAATTGATAATTTTCTAGCTGACAGTCACTCCAAAGTCCCTAGTGGGAGATGCTGGGGGGAAAAATATACTGAGAGAAGTATAATAAAAATAGTATCAGTGGAAACTAGCTGTGTTTTGCCAGATACGTTATCACTGTGCTTTAGGCTCTAGGGGGTTGCTTCCCCAAGCAAATATCTAACAAGTAATTATGTTGCATCTAGAGCAACATTTAAAAAGCATAAAATAAAAGCAAGTTCTGTAAGAGCGATTCCACTAGCCTGCTTCTCAGACAATTAGGCAGGAAGATCCATGTGAACTCATGTGGAATCATGGGCTGGATCCTCAGCTGGTGTACATAGGTACAGCTCTTTTGAGTTCAGTGGAACTAAATTGATTCCCACCTGGAGGAAGATTGGCCTGTTCAGTCCAAGAAGAGTGGTTGGAATGACATCTTGTTTTTGATGAACTTCACTTTGATTTATTCACAAGAGATCCTTGAGTGAATTCTAAACTGATGAAGTGGGAATCTCCCATCCACCCACCTGGAATGAAGATTTCCAAATTCCCATTTAATTCAGGTTTTAGAACAGCAGAAGTATTTGATCTTAAAATAATACTACTTGAACATCGCAAACATCTTTATAGAGGTTTATATACCATGAAAACCATAGTAGAGAGGTTGCTCATCAATAAATAACTGAACTGTGCTCTTTGATTTTATTCAGACTCGTCCCTAGCTTTGCTGCTGATGTGAACATGTTAGCTAACCTCCAATGTTCAGGTGCTTGCCTACCGAGGGCCTGCCACCTATACATTGAAGTTTTCTTTAATCTGGAACATGCCCTGCAGACTCCCTGTATCTCTCTCTATATATATGTTTTGGTTTTGCCTGTTAGTACCCTTCAAAGACCTAGGACCATATATTACTCTTACTTACCCACCATCTCCTCCTCCAGCACCTCAGTGTGCACCACAACCTATAAGGAATTCAGTTCAAATTCCTCCTCATGGGAGTAGAACAGAATGTTGATATTCTGCTCTCCTTACAGTGCAAGTCTCCCACTGATGTCATGCTGTCTTTGGGAGATCTGCTCTCTCTACATGCCCAAAATATCAGCTGCGTGTTGCCAGGAGGATCTGAGAGAAGAGTCTGGGCAGCCATTGGCATTCCTAATGCTATGTATAATGCATGTTGTGGGTTTATTTTCTGTAGCTGATCATTCTAATCCTTTTAATAGCTATTTTTGTGGCAGAGATGATTTTGGTAGAAGGATCAAGTACACTGGTACTATCGGTGATTTGCCTGTCCGTAGACTTTTGCAGCGGAGAAAGGCGGAAGGCCTAAAGCAAAAATTATTTACGCTTATCCAAATCAGGGGTACCTCCATTTAAGCCAATGACTTAGAATTTTGCCTAGCTATTAGTGAGCAGAACTGGGCCCAGAGATTCAACAAAGTGGAGCCTGGTTTGAGAGTTTGAAATATTATGTAACCTCAAAGGGACTTAATCCTCCACTTATATTCCGTCACCATGGCTTCAGTCTGAATCAGCAGCTCACAGGAATAGGCCCTTATGGCTATGTCAATCAGCCTTTTTTCATTTTGGTGCAGGTGAAATTTATGCAAAAATGCTTTTCATATCTTTCAGCCTGGCATGTATTTACTGCAAACCTAGATTGCTTTTAACAGTGGGATTGCTTATTTTAAAAAGTTTCCCTGGCAGCACAGTTAAAAGGCCACAAAGTGGCCCTCCTCATTGGGTGTGGCCAAGCTGCCTTTCGTGCCAGGTGTGTATAGGGGAAGTGGGGGGTGGGAGGCACTAAGGTCATTGTGCAGTGTTGGTGCTAGCCCATTGAGGGACCTAAGCAGGAATATTTTGCCCCCCTCCCCCAACACGTACCAATGATTAATACGGGGGCCCCTTGAGCTGCTCGAGGCCCTAAGCAATTGCCTAATCTGCTTATGCCTAGCGCCGGCTCTGATTGTATGCCATCTTCATGCCACCAACAAGAACCAATTCCCAATAGAAGTAGGAGAAGTCTCAGGACTGCTGTAACTTGTGTCATCTTGGAACATCCTCTTAGGAGCCGTTAAGCCAGCTGGAGGTTGCCAGAGTGCAGCAGCACTCTTACAATGCTCATCTTCCAGCAATACTCCTATGGTGTATTGAGGACTGTTTGGAATTGCAAGCTATCACTTTAAGGGTGTATTTTTTTCTTCCTGATCCTGCTTGCAGGGTAGGGGGTCTGGAAGGTAAAGTGTGATCAAAGACCATCTGGGAAGAGCCTGCCTAGAACAAGGTGTGGGTGAGTTGTGCCTCTCTGCCTGAGGGAGCAGCCTTCTTTGTCTCTGTCTGTTTTTGGTTACTGTGTATTATTATTCTGGATTCTAAGGATAAAAATAGTGTTATGTTGCAAACTTCCAGCAAGATTTTGATGTTTTTATCTTATTTCTCTGTGTATATGCCATGAACTTAACACTCCTGATAGCTGCTTGGCCAGCTTGCCAGTTACATCAGCTTTACGGCCCTTTGTACCACTGGAGTATCATCAAAGGGCAAGAAAGTGGCTGAGATACTGGCCAGCTATTGTTAAAGAAATGCTAACGATGAGTATTACACAAAATCCACTTTCATTATTTAACTTCCAGGTGCATGCATGCGCTATGTGGGTGGTTTTAATTGAGATTGTATAATGGGCTCTTGGTAAGGGGCCTTTTGCTACAAAAGCTCTGTTTGATTGACAGAAATAATTTTGATATCCTTGTCATTTACACAGTGGGATTAAACACACTGAAGAGCCAATATGGTTTCCTGATTATCATCACAGTTTGATAACATAAACTATAATCCTTTCCCCCCAATCTGTTTTTATGGAAGCCAATATTTTGATATTTTCCCATCTGCTGGCATCTAACTTTATATTGTTCTGCCTTTTCTTTTTCATGTTCATCATTTATAGATGGGTAAAATGAAGTTACAGTGGGGCTGATTGTCCTCTCACACAATTTATACACTGGTGTAAATTCATTGATGTCAAATTATAACTGACATCCACAGATGTGAGAGAAGAATCAGGCCCCGTTTGTCAAAATCTGTTACTTTTCACCTCCTGGTGCCTAGATTTTAAGCATTAAGACAAAAGCGACCAGATTTTGAGAGGTGTCGAGCATCCACAGCTCCCTATTGCTCAGCATGTCTGAGGGTTTTTGATCCAAGTTGTCACAGTTACCAGGCTACCCCCACCTCTTGCGTCCCGTCCCCCCGGGCTCCTTGGGTGCCTCCCCCCTCAGTTCTCTTGGGGTGGAATCACACAATTCTCCCACTCTCTCAGACCAGGCTCTGGGTTAGAATCCCGTCTGATCAGCAATGAATTATCTTCGGTACCTGCAGCTTGTTTCCTTCCAGGAGGTATGTCAGTGTTATCTAGTAACCAAAAAGCCTTCTTAAAGCAAAGTATTTATTTAGAACAAAAGCATCATAGAGAAAACTGATCTGAAAACCATAAATCAGTCTGTACTCAGGCCTCTCTAGTTAGAATTTACCATACTCCCAATATTAGCCTAGCAGGCCCAATTTCTTCACACTCCCTCTGCAGAACCCACCTCTCTCTCTGGTCATTTTACCCCCCTGGACAGCCCCTGACAATTGACTTGCACCACCACTTCCTCTTCTGGGAGGGGTTTTTAACTGTTTAGTGTCCTTTGATTTCCAGACTCCCAGCCTGCAAAACAAGATTTACATCTTTGTTGGAGGCAGGATACTTGAAGCTAATAGTTTCCCCTGTTGTCTTTCAGTTATGTGCCTAGATGTTCTTATTTGGAGAGCTACTGTGTTGCATTTCTTCTTCTTTCAACAGCTCCCATTGCCCCTGCAGCTGGAACCCCCCCCCAACAAGTCTCTGTGCATTCAGATACCCCCACACCTAGACCCCCTGCTGGGTTGCCTGCACCCAGATTGTCCCACACAGAATTCTCTCACCCCACACCTGGATACCCCCACACTGACTCCCTCCACACTTGGATCCTGCCTGGTCGAGCCTGCCTGCCCCAGACCTGGTGCACCTGGCCCCAGGGTGTTTCTGGGGTAGGCTCAGGCCTTGTGCTGTGTCAGGGTCGGGTGCAGCCTCGCCACTGAGTCCGTGTTCCGGGGGCGGGGAGACTGCAGGGTGATCTCCTACCTTCGCACAACGCGCTGCCATGCTGGAGCCTCGGCAATTATTTATTGACAAATAAAGCTTGCAGAATTTTGCAGAATTTTAAAATATTGTGCGCAGAATTTTTAATTTCTTGATGTGGAATGCCCTCAGGAGTAACCTAAGTGAGTACCATGCATACTTGTTTAAATGTTTGCAGGATGCAGGACTACGTCTTTACCTAACTTCATTGAGGTTTTGCTTATTGAAAAATGTGATCCCCATATTCAGAATGTATTTCATTTGACTTCCTTCTATACCATAAAAACCAGTGAGATAAGGTATTGAGGAGAAAGAATTGTGAAGAAATTTGCTTGTTTCTTTCATTCTAACAGAGATTGTGATATATTTTAAAGATGTGCTATCGGGAAGAAATATATATATATATACGGAGCTGTGCGTATAAATGATTCCAGATTTTAATTATGCTTTAATTTATTTAAAAAATAGATGGTTAATTTTAGTCCATCCAAAAAATACTCATTTGTTGATAACGATGCAGCTGTTGTTTTTTTTAAGAAACAGTACAGTTGTATAAAAGGTTTCTGGGGTTTTAGCCTAACAAACTATTAGTAAGTATGATAAAAGGGATGTGCTAAATTTGCCTAATTAATGAAAGAACATTTCCCTCCTGCAATTGCTAGCAAATCTGATTGGGTTGTGGAGAAATGGGGATTTCCTCAAGTGAGCCTGCTTTTGAAAGAACTGCTTAGTTCAAAGTAGGTGTTGAGATATCAAGCAGGTGTTTGGGCAAAATGAGAGAGATAGTAAGGGGATTTTCTCTCTTTAAATTATGATAAATAGAAGCAAGCATGAAAAACAGCCGGCAGCTAATGAGCCAGCAAGAAAGTATAAATAACGGTGGGCATAAACTACTGCTGGTGCTCTAAAGTTAGTCAAGGATTTTGCAATCTTGCTAGTGCAGAACAATAGGAAAGAGGGCTTAAAATTAAAAAAAAAAAAGTCTAGGGCATTGTAGGTGAAGGAAGGAAAAAAGGTGAGAGAGAGAGAGAGAGCTGGTTTTGAGCCTGCTGAAGCAGACGGGGAGAGATCTGGAAGAATACTTTGCAGAAAGCTTTGCAGAACATTTAGTCAAATAGGAGAGAGCAACAACAACCACCTTGCGTTTTAAATAATTAGTTATAGGCATTAAGGATGAAATTTCCCAAACTATCAATCCACTTTAGATGCCTCTGTTTTTGGATGCCCAGCTTGAGGCACTTCTGTCTGACAAATGGACAACCAAAATGAGTGACTGCTCTTGAAAATGTTGGCCTAATTTACACTTGTTTAAAATCTCTAGAGATTAAACTTTCCCACTAATTGTGTATGAGCAGACAACTTCAGCGATGTCTTAAAATGATTGAGATGTTAAATACAAAAGGGGCGGGGGCAAGGGAGGTTTCTTCGGGAATTGCCAAATCATGATTCTTCCTTGTGTGGCAAAATAAATATAATGCCTGTCAAAACTGAGTATGAGGCTTCGGTGTGTGATATATAATACTTTCTTCCTGTCCCAGAGACCAAGCTGAGCTGACATACCCTTTTTAAACCAATCCAGTTGCTTTCAGCAGTTAGGAGCCTTTAGACCCCCCAGTTCTGTTTGTAGTGATACACATTGGCTTGTATGAAAGAATTGCAGGCATATAGCGAGACTTGCTGCTTAGATATAAGCACCCTGCATTGGGTGTGATGAGCAGCTGCATTACTCCATTGGGCATTCAAGGAAGGAGCTTGCCCATGTAACCCACTGGACAGTGTGTGTTCCCCCCTGTCTGATTCAGAGAGGATGTGAATCTGTTACAGCCCCTAGCTGCAGAGTCTGGTTCTTTAGCTCAAGTGGTTCAGGTCTGGAGATTCCTGGTTCAATCCTCAGTGCTAGCCATCACTGTGTACCCTACAGGGCTCAGGAAGGGAGCCGTCTGTCTGCTTGGTGGCACAAATAGTTAGGGAACAAAACAATCTTAAGGGGCCTGTGGCGGTGCAAGGAGCCTCCTGCTGGTTGTCCTGGGAATTAGCTCTTCCAGCCTGCAGCGTCCTCTGCAGGCCGGTGTCTCACCTGCTGCTGGACCCCGTGTCCTTCCTGGACCCCGGTGCCCCTCTATATCAGGGTTTTGCCCCCGGCAGCAACCCACAATCTGGGTCTCCCCACCCAGGGGAACCCCCAACCCTCTATCCCCACCTTGCCTCAGTGGCTACTGCCAGTCACCATCTAGCCCCCGCTCACTGGGACAGACTGCAGTCTATAAACCGCTCATCATCGGCAAAGGGGGTTGGACCAGCTGCCTCTGCCTATCTCTGGGCTGCCCCTCTGCAGCCCCAGTACCTTTTGTAGGCCTTTGACAAGGCCTTGAGCCTGGGGTTTTACTAGGCTGGAGCTCCACAGCTCCCTCTGCCCTTCCCCAGCACTGCTCCACCCTAGGTACCCGTCTCAGCTCCCAGGCAGCCCAGTCCTTCTCTCTCAGAAGGTAAAGAGAGAGAGTCTCCTTAGCTTCTAGCTCACAGACCTCTTATAAGGGCCAGCTGGTCCCACTTAAGCTGGCCACAGCTGTGGTCAGCTTCCCCATCAGCTTCCCCCAGCTGTTCTTAATCCCTTTCCCTGCTGCAGCCCTCTCCAGGGCTGCTTTTAACCCCTTTTCTGCAGGAGTGGGGCAGCTGCCCCACTACAGGGCCTAAGAGGAGAATACCTTGGTTTAAGGGGGCCTCCCTGACAGATTCAGAGCAGGATTTTTGCTCTTCTTCTACACTTGTAGGATCCCTCCATCACACAGAGCATTCTGATGGAGGTGAGTCAAGTGTGGAAATGGTGTGATACATGCCAGGGGTCGCGTGGCTACTTAGAGTTGCCACCTTTCTAATGGCACAAAACGGAACACACTTGCCCTGCCCCTTCCCCCGAGGCCCCGCCCCTTCCCCAAGGCCATGCCCCCACTCACTCCATCCCCCCTCCCTCTGTTGCTCGCGCTCCCCCACCCTCACTCACTTTCACTGTGCTGGGGCAGGGGGTTGGGGTGTATGAGGGGGGCGAGGGCTCTGGCTGGGGGTGGGGCTCCAGTGTGGGGCCAGAAATGAGGGGTTCAGGGTGCGGGAGAGGGCTCTGGGATGGGGCAGGGGGCTGGGGTGTAAGAGGGGGTGAGGGTTGTGGCTGGTGGTTCAGGCTCTGGGGTGGGGCTGGGGATGAGGGGTTTGAGGTGCAGAAGGGGGCTCCAGGAGTGAGGGGTTTGGAGTGCAGGAGCAGGCTCAGGGCTGGGGCAGGGCCCTACTGCAAGGTCATAGCAGCAAAGACTCAAGTTAGGGGAGCTATCATACCCAGTGCTAGATGGGGATTTTGTTAACAGCAGAGCTGGATAGGGAAGTCACCAATGGTATCCTTAGCACTCGGGGCTGGTGCCATAAACCCTAAATTTGTACGCTCCCCACTTTAAATCATAGTTGGCTTTGCATTTCCGAATGACTTTCCTTTCTGTCTATTCATTTAGTTACAACTTAGACTTCCTCATTTTAGTCATCCTTTGATTTCCATTGATACTTCCTTAGACTTCCACTGCAGCCTACTTACTGACTATGTGTACACAATGCAATGGTAAATGCTTATTGAAATTTGTGACCAATCTAGATGAGCATAGTCTCTAATGGCTGAAATCTTTTCAAACCTGGGCGGTGACCCAGTGGGCCTGATCATGAACACTCCTGTCTGCTGTCAAAGGAACCACAAATTATGTATTTCATTCCTTCTCCCCACTACATCTTTTATCTCTGACAGGATATGTTTTCTACATTTTTGGCTTATTTAACATGCTGTCCACCTACTATCTGTGTTTTCCTGATGTATTTTAAATGAGCAATGAAACACCCAGGTACAAATGAAATACATTTGTATTGATTTCACTATGTAATATTAATTGAGATGTATGTTATTTGTCTTTAATGAGGTCTCTTCGTAATCCAGCTAGTTGTTATACATATTATTTACAAAACTGTGGGAATAGTAAAAAAGTATGAATAATCATTTGATTTGATACACCCTTATTTGTAACCCTTTTGTGTCTGCTTTCCATGAACATTTACATTTTTACTAACATGAATACTCATGAAAAGTACATTTAAATCTTGAATATTTGCTGTGAGATCTTTAAATTGTATATTTTACTGTAAAACATACCATTTGTGTCATCCATTCAGGAAAGATAAATAATGTAACTAAGCAACACTGCACAAACCATTCCTGTGATTTTTTTTTAAAGCTTGTGCCTGGGATTTTCAAATGAGCTCAAGGAAGACATGCACCCAAATCTCAGGCTCCTTTGAAAATCCCAGGCTATATTTTTATAGCACTGACGCATTTCTTGTGGGCATAGTGAACGAAATAGAACCCTTCTTTAGGGGAGTTTTCAATGAAGAGTGGCTAGTGACATGGTGGACTGGAATAAGAGGCCTTTCCATGTTAGGGGCAGTCTGGAAATCATAAATTGCATCTTAAGCTTTTAGAAGTGACTGATGATTTTGAATGTCTCAATTGCTTGGGTACCAATCTTGAGATACCTTAAAAGGGCCTGGATTTCAGATAGGGAGTATGCGCCGCACTTTTTGAAAATTTGGTCTTTTTAAGGTGTCCGATTTGGGCACCCAAAATCAGTAGCTGCTTATGAAAATGTAGGCCTACACTTTTTGCATATACTATTGCTAATCTAGAAGTGTTGATGGGGACTGACAATGTTCTCATTTAGAGGGGAAATAATTTGAGGTTTCATGCATTAGTGGTTCTTAGTTTGTCTTTGGAGAAGCAATGACCTACAGTGTCTCTCTTACTGAGTGTTGTTTCTATAGAAACAAGCTGACTTGTAGCATGTTTATGTTCAGGCAGCAGCTAAAATGGTCGTTAACCACATATCGTGCTAGGAGGAGCAATAGTCTCGTTAAACATCAGGAAAGCTGTCCATGGGCTAATATTAAAGGGCAGCATGCCAGAGACTCAAAACTCCATGCACAAGTCTTGCTAGAATTGCAGTTAAAGTACAGCCTGAAGGCAGCATATATAAGAAATATATAGAGGACAGAGCTCGGGCTTACACAGTAAAAGTTACTGTTGTAAAGGTTATAAAAGGAGTCAACAATGGGAAATACAACATACCAATGCTGCAGATTTCATGAATTATTGCTAGCTAAAGGTCATGCTTTCAAATCAAGGGACAGTAAGTTTTTTCCACTAAAAGCTGAAATCTGTCGGCTCATTAAGTGATTTTTGCTAAGGAAAATGACCTCTCTAGTCAGTAGAAAACCAATTTAGAGAATGTATTTTGAATTAAGTGGTGACTCCTTTCCATCTTTTTTTTTTTTTTTTTTAGTAGTTTGTTCCACAAACTTATAAGGGTAATTTTTGGAATACCTTAGCACTTAACCCAGTTCAGCCACTACCTCTGTTTCAGTGCAGAAAAATGTTCTAAAGGCTGGGTCTTCCCCAATTCCTCTTACAAAATAAAGCTCCCATCCTAGAAAGACTTCCGGGGCATGCTCTGTTGCTTCAGTCCCATTGAGAGCAATAGGAAATTGCAGCCTTGTTGAAAGAATTTTGTGGAATTTTCTTCAGAAGAAACATTCAGTTATGAAGAATAATGGCAAAAAAAGACTATTAATTTTAAATAAAATTCTGCAAATGTAACAATGCACTAGATTGCTGAGTTTTAACTACATGGGAAGTTAGTCTGCATTATTAAGATGATCCAGAACAAAAGCATGGTCTGAAACAGGATCCAAAAATTTTTAAAGAACCCATTTTTGATCATTTGAAACTAATTAACTGACTTGTATTTCAGAAAATTCATTTTGTACTCGGTGCTGTCATTTTGGCAGAGAATGACCTGTCTGTATTCTTCATATCTAACAGTGTTTGAACTTCGCTGTTAGAGCAAAATTCAATTCAACCTGTACTATGGAACTGCAACATAATATTTATCTTTGTGTATTGTGGGTTACCCTGTGTAGGTGCTTCTAAATGTAATTCTTGCTCTGTAGATTGTGCATGAACCATTCGTTGTGAGTTTTTGAAATTTGAACTGTATTATTTAGTTTTTATTGGACATATAGGTCACATGATATTGATGCTGTTCCCTGATTGGATGAACATAAGTCTTAGTATCAGGTGTGTGAAAATGTGGGTTTAATTATTTAAACTCCATGTCCCACGAATCTTTTGGTTGCTATTTGCTTAACATTGGCTGCTTTCATGAACATTGCTGTTTTGTTAAAATGTTTACGAAAGTGAATAAGAAATTATCAGAGTGAAAGCAAATTCAATTTTTTATTGAAACATTTGTTAGAAATGTTTTGAAAGTAATCACCCACTTCAGATGCTCACTTACTTGAAACTTAGTCAAATTTTATTTTAAATAGTTTTTGGTCATTGACTCTTATTATTCTTTAATAGCTGATGATGAAAAAATACTGCACTTTTTCTGAATAGATCTTGTGCAGAGCTTTTCATGAAATGGTAAAAAGGAACTTTCCATGTATTAGTTAAGCACAAAGAGAAACTTATATACCTGACCACTTTAGAAGAAAGAATTGTCTACTCACTCTTTTGGCTGCAGTAGCGGGAAATGAATTCTTCAGGGTTAACTCAAGATTTGTATTTTGTTTTAAAAACTAAAGTTTGGATAAAAATTCAATAGAAATCAACTTATTTCTCTCCCTAAACATCCTATAGAGAATTATGGCAGAAATCCAGGAATAAGACATGCTCAACTTGGCAGCTTATTTATTCTTTTATTGATTACCATTCAGAGAACAGCAGCACTGGTGAAGCACTCAGTATAGTTTGCCATCTCGTTAGTCTTGTCTCTGTCCCTCTGTGGATTACTTTCTATAATCAGTAGAAAATTTCAATTGTTCTGCTATCTTGTGATTCACAGAAGAGTACTGTGATTTTAGGCTATTTAGCTGTAGTCTTATTTAACACATCAAGGCTAAAATAAAATATTTTCAACAGTAATGTTTTTTATCTGTTATTGGAAAAAGTAAATTTCAGTTTATATAGAGCACCATGCACATGGTGTTCTAGAGAACTAAAATGCCTGGATAAGGCTGCTGCTCTGGCTTATAATGTTTTGAGTTTTTACAGTAGCAGTACAGGTATTGGTCAATGGGACTGTGGGTAAGAATCTTTTCAGCACACATAGCTTGCGTAAGCGATGTGCTTGTAGGAATTATTTGAAAAAGCTGAGGGGTGTTTGGTGCAGAGGTTGATGGGAGGCTCCTCCCAGGATATGTGGCAGCTTGGGAATAGTCACATGGTCAAACAAAGGTGAGGAAGACAAATGGCACACTTGTGAGAGAAGTTTCCATGGTGGGTAGGTGGAAATTCACTTGGAGTGAAGCGGTGCAGAGCAATGGTTCTCAATCTTTTCCTCGCGGGGACTTCATTTTGTTGCAGAGAAAAGAGTTCGGATGCACCTCCCATCTAGCCATAAAGAAAGGGGACGATGGTAGTGATGCCCTGAAACCTCTGTAGTGCCCCCAGATTTAGAATCCATAGTGCAGAGCTTTAAAGATGAAGTTGAGAAACTTCAACGGTGTTCAGAAGAATTAGGATGAGACATAGGAGAAGAAAATGATCTTTGTGGCAATCTTTTGTGTAAAGCTCTTAGAAGAGAAAATCAGTGAAATGGGGGCTTCCTGCATAGTTATGTGCAGTTTGTTTTTTGGGACAAATGGCTTAGTGAGAGGATATGAAAGTTGTGGTGTTTGTTCTTTCTCTCGCACTCACCTAACCCAAGTTTAAAAGCTCCACTTACGTTTTTTTGTGAATTCTAGGGGAAAGGGCTAGAAAGAATAGCAACCCAATTAAACTACTTGATTTCAAGTCTACTTCATTATTTTTATTTTTATAATGAAATGAACTCCTCTCTGTTGAGTACCTCCTTATACAGAAAACATCAATAGAGCTGAAAAATTGTATGTGCACTGTTTAATGGCATTTTCTTGAAGAAACTCAGTTTGTGAAACTGCATACATACAGAGAAAACACCCTATAGAACCCCAGAGCATCATTCAAAGAGGCTTTAGAGCCGAAGTTTTTGTATGTTACACAATCACTAATTGGGGCTGTGCAAAATACTAAAGCTGAACGAGGCTGAAATGTTGTTCCCTCTATTCTGTTCTCCACAATCCATCATTCAATATGTAAAAGTTGTTCTCTCTTGCCACAAGAGGCAGTGGGTTCAAACTACAGCATAGCAGGTTTAGATTATATCTCAGGAAAAACTTCCTAACTGTAAGAAGAGTCGGACAGTGGAACAAACTGCCTAGGGTAGTTGTGGAAGCTCCTTCACTGTTGGTTTTCAAACAGAGGCTGGAGCCATCTGTCTTGGATGGTTTAAACACAACAAATCCTGCATCTTGGCAGGGGTTTAGACTAGAGGACTCTCGTGGTCCCTTCTAACCCTATGGTTCTATGATTCCAATACCCGAGGTCTGATACCTTTACTTTTAACTGTTTGCAGGACAGCATGTCGTCTCATGCAGAGCCTCCTTCATAGTTCTACAAATGATTCACCAGCTTTTCAGAAGACCATTATTAGACAGAATTCTACATTGACAGCTTCCCTATCCTCTCTTTGCAAAGTCTTCAGTTTCTCAGCCCACTTTTGCAAGAAACTCTCACAGTTCTCCTTTATTCTGAATACCATTACAGTTTTTTTATCAGTGGGGTTGGACTCAGTGCTATATGATACAATATAGTCAGTTAATTAGTTACAAATAATTAAAAACTGACAGGTCCAAAAAAAGACTGAAGCATGACAATAAATGAATGATTAAATGAATAAAGCACTTATTAGCAGATATGTCAAAAAGTGCTGCTGTTTATTGAGAAAGCATTGACATGACACTTGAATAAGATTGAAATATGCCCAGAATAATTTCTACTAGCATAAAATCACGGTACATAAAAATATGGAATGCTGAGTACCCTAAGGAAGATCCAGGACTAAAATAATCTAGTCATTGTTGAAGTACCTCTTGGAAACTCTAACCAGAACCACGAGAAGTAAAGCGTTAGTTTTCAGGATCCATGTTAAAATAATATAAACACATATCCAATCAAAAGAGATGAATATTGGAAGAGAAGAAAGAGATCAACGTTCTTTCTGATTCTTTTAAAAGATTTGTTAATTAGAGCTGTGCCAAATTAATGAATTAAAAATGAAACCATAAGAAATGTTCTGATTTTGTTTTTCTACAAAAGTCGAATCATCAAATAGAACTGGGTGACTTTTTTTTGAGAATAGAAATTTCACTCAAAAATACATTTTTGAGGGGACTCCAAAACTATTGGTGAATCCAAGGCAAGTTAAATCAATAGTTTTGCCTGGAAAAAAATCAAAATGTCAAAATATTTCATTCTGACCATTTCAGAAATGTTTAATTTGAAACTGCATTTTATTTTCAAATTTGGTCAAATTTAAACACAAACACACACAGCAAAAATAGCTCTCCAAAAAGTCGATTCAAATTGAAAAACCAACAAAATTAGTTTTTAGTTGACCTGATATATTTCAGTCAAATCAAAATTCTTATTATTTTAGTTTAGTTTTAGTTTTTCAATTTGATGAAACCATTTGAAAAAAATGGTTTAGGCTAAATTCAAACTGCATCGTTGGGGAAGATTTTTCAATTTGACCCTGACCCGAAATATCCATGATTTATTCAGCTCAGCTCTCTCTTCAAGGCTGTTGAAAAGATCACCAAGGTTAAGAGAACTTTCTGATCAGCCAGGGCTGATTTATGCTTTGCATCATCATGCAAAATGATCAATGTATATGTCATGTCAAAACAGGGTTATTGCGATTTACATTACCTAAGGCTGACAGCAGCCTGACTTCTAAGCAGAGCAGACTGGCACAAAACCCTCATTCAGGGGTCTTATTTTATTTTATAAAAACAACTGTGTTAGGGATGTTTTTCCTTCCTCTTGTTCCCCCCTGGAAAAATTACATTGGTCCTAGGTGCAGTATGAGCAACGTTAAGTCCTGGATCAGTGACAGGCTTCAGATCCAAAGGGTCTTATTCTGATCTCATTTACCCTAGCTAAAGTCTGCTCTTAATTACACCATTATAAATCTAGAATAACTCTGCTGAAGTCAGTGGAATTACTCTCAGTTTAAACCAACATATCTGAGAACAGAATATGGCCCATACTTCAAATTAATCATTAACTAAAGGCTTGTGAAAATATAGATTATATATTCCTTCAACGCCCAGGACCACTGTATATAGTATGGTACCTTATTTGTTTTGAAAATATCAGTTCTGAAAAGGATACAACATTCGGAAGAAGGATTAAAGCCCTGGACTGATGCACAGGAGATTAGGATCCAGTTCCTTTCTCTGCTACAGACTTCCATAGTGCCCTTGGGTGAGTCACTTTATCTCTCTAGGCCTCCGCTCTCTATAACTAAAATAACTCCCATTGTTGTTCAGGGCAGGGACTGTCTCATGCTATATGTCTATACACTGCCTAGAGCAGTGGGGCTCTAATATCAAGTGGGGCCAGAAGGCACTATTATAATATGTATTTTGAATAATAATATACCTTTAAAAACTTTAGAATGCATTCTTGTAAACACTGAAAATTACAAGCTACTGTGTATTGCACGTGATTAATAAACATGTGCATTTTACCCTAATTTCTACAGGGTATCCTTGTTGAATCTCATGGAAGGCTTTTTTGTTTCTGTTAGAAGCAGAATTTTAACTAACAGTTTTCTAGGCTGTGTGTTTATCTCATCTCACTTCTAGTATCTCTTTTATAATTAAGTAAACCTAAGGGTAAGATTTATTCAAATGATGCTGAAATTAAACTCATTTGATCAGAGTTCTGTTCCATATCTTGTGAAAGATTCCAAACCTTGTTCAAGGTTGACTATTTCAAAGCACTGATGCTGTATTTCAGGATGGCTTATACTTTCCTTAAGGTTTAAAGAAGTAAATACAACTATTTTTGTGCTTCTGAAAGGTTCCAGATTGTCTCCAGCGATGTCAGAAGCCCTCCATTTATATACAATATATATAAAATCTTTGGAGCTTGAAGAAGGTATCATATTTCATCATCCATTGCAAGTCTCATTGGTGTTTAATGCTTATAAATGAGAAATTCTACTATCAAGGGACATTCATGCAGCGAGGAATGGAAGACAACCCTCTGTCTATAGACTAGCCCCTGGCAGTGCCATGGAGGTGTGCATGCTTCCTTTAAAACACTGTCCCTCTCCCCCATCCCAATGTGCACACCCCTATGCCCTCTGGAAGGAGATCTGAGGGTAGGAGTAGTATTGTTTCCTTACCCAGTCATGACAGAGGAGCATCCAGGCCAAACCTGTGTGGCGTTGTGACCTCATGTGCCAGATTGCAATGTCACTTGGTTTTGGGTGTCTTCTCAAATGAGGGGCCCAGGGCAAACTGCTGTTTTTGCACCCCCATCCCGGACAGCCCTCTAAACACTTCGAGGCTGGTCACCAGAAACTGGGCGGGCAACTGTCCCAATCTTCTATGGAGCACACTTTGATTAGTAAGGCCAAAAAGCCAGTGAAGAAGAAAGAAAGAAAACTCTGGCTGGATAAAAGAGGAACTTTACCTCTCTGCTGAATAGAGGAGGAACTCTCCCTCCCTCACTGCTGGAGTTTACTATTGGGGAAGGGACAGACATACTCAGACACTTGCCAAGGTCTTCCTACACTTTCTGCGCTGTGGGGGAGGGTTTAGGTATGATAGACATGCAGACCTTTTATTGTTGTGTAATCCTATTTCTCTCTTATGTTATGCTTTGTTCCTACTGTTAGGATTAAACAATACTTTAGTTCTCCTTCCAGTGATTATGAACATATATATTCCACAGTTAGAGTATGTGTGCCCAAAGCACTTGAATAGGAGACTTTGGCCAGCAAGTTACTGCAGGTGGCACATATGCCTCTGCTATTCTCCTGTGTGGAGTCAAAGATATAAAGGGGTAGTTGCCATCTCCTTCTCTAGCTCCTTCTTACAGCCTGTGGCAGCCGTTGGAGCTTCCTGTTGCTCTTGAGGAGGTAGGACATCAACTGGACAAAGTTAGTGGCAAAGGTAAGATTGTGGTTGAGCTTTTCAAAGCTACCAAAGATGCAAAACTCCCGTTGTATCTACTGGGAGTTGTTACTTCCCTGGGTGGCGTTGGAAAAAAAATTATATATATTTTTGTCTCTGGGTTCACATTTTATCTGTACTACTTTTACTGCTCTTTCTTTTTCTTTCTATTTCTGGCAGTGATCCTGAATGGCTATGAAATATTATTAGTGCCAATCAATTTTAGGATAACTTAGTTTGTGTATGACTCTGAGCCCTAACTTTTACAAATAATTCACTAGCAGAAATCTGAAGACATTTTGATGTCCTCACTTAAACAACTAACATTAAAATAAGCAGGTCAGTAAACTGCTGATTGATTAACATGGTTATCCAGTGTCTATCTAATGCCTTATCCTCAAGACAGTGACTCTTAATGGAATAGAGAATGGCAAGACATGACAGTCTTCTTATGACTGGTATTATAGGGCAGAATCCAAAGCCCGTTGAAATGTTTAGGTTGACTTCAGAGGGGTTTGGGTCAGATGCATGGAGAGTCCCATACAAGAAGCACAGATGTCTCATAAATTGAATATAGACAACATGTGTAACTTCAAGTAGATGTCATATGGAAATACAACAGGAGTTTCCAAGATTCCCTGTGTACAGTGTCATCATGTAACACATAGTGCGTAGCATATCATTTTTATGGAAATGTGTGGGAGAACATATTTACAGTAGATTAAGAGAACACATTTTGTTGTTCAGTGGAGGGGGCGCGGGGTGAATCTGGAGAGAATTGCTCTCCTGAACAGTGGTTCCTTCTGCCCTCTGTTGTTTAAGTTGGAAAACTTCAGAGATATATGACATCCTAATAGTCATTTTCTGCTTTTGTTCCATAGCCATTTATTCTTATGCATAGATAACATGCTGTATCAGTTACTTTTTAAAGCAATCTTTTCTTTAAATTTCTGATGCCATGCGGTAGATACATTAATTTAGAACTGGCAATTTTGCACCAATCCAATTGGCATAGATTATATTTCCCTTCACTTACACTACTGTAAATCTGGAGGAATCCCACTGAAATCAATGGAATTGTACCAGTGCAACAATACCATTGAATTACATTGAGTTATTCCCTCATTTATAGCAGCATAATTGAGAGGGGAATCAGACCCAACAGTGAGCTGGTCTGGCATTTTTATTAGATAAAGTGACAGCTGTAGAGTCTGTTTGTAAACCCTGAGCATCTGAGACTTGTATTTTTATTATTTGCTACTCTGTGTTTTTGAAAGGTGCCTTTAATGCCTTTTCTGTTGGAAAAGTAAATTTTATAAGTACAAATCAAAACACCTGTTTACTTCACTTCAAAGTGAATTTCCAGTAGTCTGACTTCTTGGGCAGAATTTTGAGCAGCTACTTATTTTATTTTTACAGTACATTCTCCCAGATCCTTGCTCAGAAAACAATACACTAATGCTAGCTTGCTCTCCCTCTCTATAGCACTGGATTCAACAGGAAAACAGTGGCATTGGAGAATGTCCATGCTGAGCATCATGTGCTTCTATTAAAAGCAAGCTGTTTTATATGTAATGCATATAGTAAATACATGCCTTAGTGACTGCTACTCTGTAGTTTACTATGATGAAAAATTCCAGCACGGTACACTGCTATTGGAAGAGTCACCAATGAGTCAATTCAGAGAACCCCTGAGAAATCCGTATCATCTCTAAACAAGAACATATTTATTATCATGTTGTTTTCTTTTCATTTGTTTCATATTGCTCAATCTCATATCCTAACTCTATCTCCTAAAACACCTCACCCCAAACACAATTCAAAACTGACCTTCTCCCTAAACTCTTACAAAAATAAACATAGATTACTCTTCTTTTTCTCCTTTATTTTACCAACATAACACTGTTCCAAGAACAATATAGCTTAATTTAGGGACAAATTAGCAAATGCAGTGAGGACCTGTACGAAAGCCCATTGAGGTCAATGAGAGTCTGTCTATTGACTTCAGTAGGCTCTGAAGCAGGCCTTAAATTCGACTCTCCATCACATGGGTGCAAATCTGGAGTTACTCAATTAAAATTCTGGATCAGAAAGTTAGAAAGTTAAGTGGAGTAATTCCACATTTTTGACCCACATGCAGGACAGCAGAATTTGGTTCCATGCTTTTTAATACTGTATTAAATTTGCCTAAAATATAAGTGTTCAGAATGAGCTTTTTAATTCTATACATTATAGGGGAAAATGAAGAGAAAAGTACAGCTGTATAAGCAGCCTTAAAATGCTTTAGTAACTCTGTTTGTACAGCACCTAACACAATAAAGCCCCTATCTCTCTGGGGCCTCTAGGTCATACAGAATATAACTAATAATGGAAAATAGTCAAAATCAAGGGTATAATTTATTAATAACATTTTCATCCAGACATCTCAGTTAAGAAAAGGGGTGGTGAGCTTTAGACCATATATGACAGGAAACCTTTTCACTCCAAAGCTTATTTGAAATATGGACTTCCTGTTGAAGAAAGTGGTTTCATTACATAATTATAAGACTGCAATGGATGAATGCCTGAAAAGTCATAGCCTGCCTGGACTGACCTGCTAAAGGTGGATTGGATGAACTGCTTAGAGATTTAAGAGGCCCATGATATCGAAGTTATGAGTATATCCAATTGATCAGCATTTTGTGGCACTGCCCTGCATTGCATATATTTAAGAGGTTAAAGGTGAGGGAATTGTGGCAGACCTTTTAACATCAATTTTGACATGGAATGTCTTGGGGTCAGATCATCAGCTGGTGCAAATGGGCACATATCTACTCAGTGTAGGATCGAACCCAAAGGATAAAACAGGAAAATCTTTCCAAACACAATAGTGAATGGAATTGAGATTAAAAATATATAAACATGATATATCCAGGATTAAGTAAAAGGTCTTTTCAACTCTCTGCACAAGTTCCCAGTTCATTACTGTTAAAACACTTTCATGACTCAGCAATACTATGTCAGAATCTGCATTTCTTGAGGCAACAATTCCTCTGAGTGACTGGTTGGAGGGAGCAGCTTCTGGATTCAGCACGGAAGCAGACAACAGGTCAATTAGAATGACAGGAGCTGTAGTTAGCCAACACTGCTCTGACTATCCTGCCCTCCTGAGGGGATAGGCGAAAGTTTGCACCTATATTGACCTGATCCTGTTATCTCAAAACAGAAACAAACTGAAATGGCCATCCTGATCACATGGCTGGGAACAACAATTCATCACGGAAGGGAAACACCATAAATGATTCATTGTGCCCATATTTCTCATACTTAATTCCTGTGGGTGTAGAGAAACGGATTTAGAAATGAATGGCGATGCTTCCTAGTCACACACAGCTCGCCTGCATCTGAATTTACTGCTTCAGTCTTTAAAATTAACTCTCCAGATGCCAAACTCAGGAGCTGAAGTCTGAGATCTTTGAACGAGTTTCAGATACACAAGGGAGAAGGGGAGAGCAGCAGCCCGGACCAGCAGTTAGAGAGTGCTCCCAACTGAGAACATTTCAGGAAAAGTGGAGAGCTCCAAAGAAAGAAGTATCATAGTACACTGCTGGCAAAAGGCTAAGGGAGCAGGCAGTTCAGATGAGGGCTAGAAATAGCTAGGACAGGGGTAGGCAACCTACGGCACGCATGCCAAAGACGGCACACGAGCTGATTTTCAGTGGCACTCACACTGCCCGGGTCCTGGCCACCAGTCCGGGGGGGGGCTCTGCATTTTAATTTAATTTTAAATGAAGCTTCTTAAACATTTTAAAAACCTTATTTACTTTACATACAACAATAGTTTAGTTATATATTATAGACTTATAGAAAGAGACCTTCTAAAAACGTTAAAATGTATTACTGGCACACGAAACCTTAAATTAGGGTGAATAAATGAAGACTCGGCACACCACTTCTTAAAGGTTGCCGACCCCTGAGCTAGGACATTAGAGAGGACTACTGTAGCCAGGGAAGCTAAACATTTTAAGACGATATTTGAGTTCCAGAGGTGAATTCTGGTGGATGATATGTTGTCCATGTGGACCGCTGCTGTCCAAAAGATCGATGGCTGATTCAAGGATGTGAGGCAAGGAATATTTCTATGCAGTCTTATGGGTTAGCAGTATGCTATTTGGGCAGTATTGTGGAACCTGTTTTTAGGCATAAATCTTCCCGTGCAGTCAGGAATGGGCCCCTTGAAGAATTGTTGGATATCCCAGTCTTCTGCTTTGTGACAGGGCCATGTAGTGGGCAGAGAAGGCTGCTACAGCTTATGGGGGAAATATGTGTGTCTCACCACTCTGCCTGAGCACTGCCATAAGGGTTTACCCCATAGTAAGCTCAGTGATAGTGAAACCCAGTTTATAAAGGAGTTTTTCTTCACTGTAAGAGGTTTTCCCTGTGCTGATTTGCCTTGGGAGGCAGCAGTTATCACTTAGAATGCTAAGTGTTACATTGCAAGGTGACTATTTCCTTTCCTGAGCAAAGGAAGAGAAAAAAGTTGCCTCTAGCCTATGGCGGGGCAACATAAGGAGAAATTCCTGAGTTGGAGCAGTTCCACAGCTCCCACCACCTGAGAGTGAAGATATGTGGTCTGATTCTTCATTACTTTGCATCTTATGTAGTCACTTTATATCTATACAAAGTGGGTGCAATACACCAATAAATTAAAAAGATGGCATTTATACACTCACTTTGTACTTATTTTGCTCAGGTATAAAATGGCTACACAAGGTGCAAGGCAAGAATCAGGCCCTGTTGTCTCAAAATGAGCCCATAAGAAGAGGGGTTGAAGAGAGGCCCTGCCACCATTCCTGGGGAGATGGGGAGGAGATTTTTTGTCAGGTAGGTTCTCTCTTGGTACAGTACAACTCTGCTAATAGTGTGATGTGGTGGTGTGTGTGTGGGGTGGGGGGGGACAGATGACAACAACAAGAGGGCTGCACAGTACATGTCAGATCTAAGCGGATACAAATCTGCAAAACTGTAAAAGTCAATGGAGCTGAGGATCCGGCAATGCGTGGTTTCAAAACCATTTGACACATACTGTACGTGTGACCTACATTACCGTACATGAGCTAGCTGGAATTCTAATATTATCCGGGAACTCAAATTTTCCTCTGTGCTGTTTGCTGAACAATTTTTATATCACAATGTTGTCATTGCCATGTGGCTCAAATGAAAAATGCTCCTTGCTACAGTTTTCCTTCAGAAGTTGCTACTGTTCCTTGTGGCAGAGGAAAGAATCCGTGAACTTTTGTCATCTTATGAAGCTTTCATCAAAAGTAAGTTATCGTTGTGGGCATGGCAGCTGATTTAATTTTTGAATCACCCAGATAGAATAAAAAAATGCTTTAATCTCCCTGAAGATTCCCCAAAAAGGAAGAAAAATCATTTTGAGATGAAACGCCAAACGGAAAAAAAATAATCAAAATGCTACAGCAGGAATTGAAAAAGGAATATCCAGCAATGCAAACACCTGGGGAAAAACTGACTGAGCATGAATGAGCATTAGGGCCAAAATGTTCAATAGTGTCATTGATTTTGCCATTTTTTGGTTGGCCAGTTTTAGACCCTGGAGGTGAAATCCTGGCCCCATTGAAGTCAATGAGAGTTTTGCCACTGAGGAATGGAGCCAGAATTTCACTCCGAAACCTCATTTTTAAGAATTACCAATCACCCCCCTCGTTTAAGTTAACTGTTAGTGTTCAGTATCTTTAGAAGTTCTGCCTCTAATTAAAGGTGCCTGTTGATAAATTGGGCCTAAATCACTAATTAAATGCTGACGTATTTTATTTAATTAAAGACATGCTGACGGGGAGCATATCTGCTATTAAAAATAAAATCGGGGTTGACGTCTGATTTCAGAAGACAAGTATGTTGTAGGTAAGTGTGTAGATGCCATGGTAGACCAATCAAATTATTTCCTTTGGGCTTTTAGGTTTGTGTGGCATGTAGGGCTCACTTCACCAGTGTCTGTCTCAACAAAGATTTCACAGATTGCAAGTAATATCAGTCACCTGAAGTCACAAGGTAGCAAGTGCTGATAAATCTAAACACTGCCAAACAGTAACCCCATTTGGCCCTATCCGATGGAACAATCAGCTGCCAGAAACTGAGAAACGAAGAAAAACACTCTGTGAATAGTTAGTAATTCTNTTACACAATCACTAATTGGGGCTGTGCAAAATACTAAAGCTGAACGAGGCTGAAATGTTGTTCCCTCTATTCTGTTCTCCACAATCCATCATTCAATATGTAAAAGTTGTTCTCTCTTGCCACAAGAGGCAGTGGGTTCAAACTACAGCATAGCAGGTTTAGATTATATCTCAGGAAAAACTTCCTAACTGTAAGAAGAGTCGGACAGTGGAACAAACTGCCTAGGGTAGTTGTGGAAGCTCCTTCACTGTTGGTTTTCAAACAGAGGCTGGAGCCATCTGTCTTGGATGGTTTAAACACAACAAATCCTGCATCTTGGCAGGGGTTTAGACTAGAGGACTCTCGTGGTCCCTTCTAACCCTATGGTTCTATGATTCCAATACCCGAGGTCTGATACCTTTACTTTTAACTGTTTGCAGGACAGCATGTCGTCTCATGCAGAGCCTCCTTCATAGTTCTACAAATGATTCACCAGCTTTTCAGAAGACCATTATTAGACAGAATTCTACATTGACAGCTTCCCTATCCTCTCTTTGCAAAGTCTTCAGTTTCTCAGCCCACTTTTGCAAGAAACTCTCACAGTTCTCCTTTATTCTGAATACCATTACAGTTTTTTTATCAGTGGGGTTGGACTCAGTGCTATATGATACAATATAGTCAGTTAATTAGTTACAAATAATTAAAAACTGACAGGTCCAAAAAAAGACTGAAGCATGACAATAAATGAATGATTAAATGAATAAAGCACTTATTAGCAGATATGTCAAAAAGTGCTGCTGTTTATTGAGAAAGCATTGACATGACACTTGAATAAGATTGAAATATGCCCAGAATAATTTCTACTAGCATAAAATCACGGTACATAAAAATATGGAATGCTGAGTACCCTAAGGAAGATCCAGGACTAAAATAATCTAGTCATTGTTGAAGTACCTCTTGGAAACTCTAACCAGAACCACGAGAAGTAAAGCGTTAGTTTTCAGGATCCATGTTAAAATAATATAAACACATATCCAATCAAAAGAGATGAATATTGGAAGAGAAGAAAGAGATCAACGTTCTTTCTGATTCTTTTAAAAGATTTGTTAATTAGAGCTGTGCCAAATTAATGAATTAAAAATGAAACCATAAGAAATGTTCTGATTTTGTTTTTCTACAAAAGTCGAATCATCAAATAGAACTGGGTGACTTTTTTTTGAGAATAGAAATTTCACTCAAAAATACATTTTTGAGGGGACTCCAAAACTATTGGTGAATCCAAGGCAAGTTAAATCAATAGTTTTGCCTGGAAAAAAATCAAAATGTCAAAATATTTCATTCTGACCATTTCAGAAATGTTTAATTTGAAACTGCATTTTATTTTCAAATTTGGTCAAATTTAAACACAAACACACACAGCAAAAATAGCTCTCCAAAAAGTCGATTCAAATTGAAAAACCAACAAAATTAGTTTTTAGTTGACCTGATATATTTCAGTCAAATCAAAATTCTTATTATTTTAGTTTAGTTTTAGTTTTTCAATTTGATGAAACCATTTGAAAAAAATGGTTTAGGCTAAATTCAAACTGCATCGTTGGGGAAGATTTTTCAATTTGACCCTGACCCGAAATATCCATGATTTATTCAGCTCAGCTCTCTCTTCAAGGCTGTTGAAAAGATCACCAAGGTTAAGAGAACTTTCTGATCAGCCAGGGCTGATTTATGCTTTGCATCATCATGCAAAATGATCAATGTATATGTCATGTCAAAACAGGGTTATTGCGATTTACATTACCTAAGGCTGACAGCAGCCTGACTTCTAAGCAGAGCAGACTGGCACAAAACCCTCATTCAGGGGTCTTATTTTATTTTATAAAAACAACTGTGTTAGGGATGTTTTTCCTTCCTCTTGTTCCCCCCTGGAAAAATTACATTGGTCCTAGGTGCAGTATGAGCAACGTTAAGTCCTGGATCAGTGACAGGCTTCAGATCCAAAGGGTCTTATTCTGATCTCATTTACCCTAGCTAAAGTCTGCTCTTAATTACACCATTATAAATCTAGAATAACTCTGCTGAAGTCAGTGGAATTACTCTCAGTTTAAACCAACATATCTGAGAACAGAATATGGCCCATACTTCAAATTAATCATTAACTAAAGGCTTGTGAAAATATAGATTATATATTCCTTCAAAGCCCAGGACTACTGTATATAGTATGGTACCTTATTTGTTTTGAAAATATCAGTTCTGAAAAGGATACAACATTCGGAAGAAGGATTAAAGCCCTGGACTGATGCACAGGAGATTAGGATCCAGTTCCTTTCTCTGCTACAGACTTCCATAGTGCCCTTGGGTGAGTCACTTTATCTCTCTAGGCCTCCGCTCTCTATAACTAAAATAACTCCCATTGTTGTTCAGGGCAGGGACTGTCTCATGCTATATGTCTATACACTGCCTAGAGCAGTGGGGCTCTAATATCAAGTGGGGCCAGAAGGCACTATTATAATATGTATTTTGAATAATAATATACCTTTAAAAACTTTAGAATGCATTCTTGTAAACACTGAAAATTACAAGCTACTGTGTATTGCACGTGATTAATAAACATGTGCATTTTACCCTAATTTCTACAGGGTATCCTTGTTGAATCTCATGGAAGGCTTTTTTGTTTCTGTTAGAAGCAGAATTTTAACTAACAGTTTTCTAGGCTGTGTGTTTATCTCATCTCACGTCTAGTATCTCTTTTATAATTAAGTAAACCTAAGGGTAAGATTTATTCAAATGATGCTGAAATTAAACTCATTTGATCAGAGTTCTGTTCCATATCTTGTGAAAGATTCCAAACCTTGTTCAAGGTTGACTATTTCAAAGCACTGATGCTGTATTTCAGGATGGCTTATACTTTCCTTAAGGTTTAAAGAAGTAAATACAACTATTTTTGTGCTTCTGAAAGGTTCCAGATTGTCTCCAGCGATGTCAGAAGCCCTCCATTTATATACAATATATATAAAATCTTTGGAGCTTGAAGAAGGTATCATATTTCATCATCCATTGCAAGTCTCATTAGTATTTAATGCTTATAAATGAGAAATTCTACTATCAAGGGACATTCATGCAGCGAGGAATGGAAGACAACCCTCTGTCTATAGACTAGCCCCTGGCAGTGCCATGGAGGTGTGCATGCTTCCTTTAAAACACTGTCCCTCTCCCCCATCCCAATGTGCACACCCCTATGCCCTCTGGAAGGAGATCTGAGGGTAGGAGTAGTATTGTTTCCTTACCCAGTCATGACAGAGGAGCATCCAGGCCAAACCTGTGTGGCGTTGTGACCTCATGTGCCAGATTGCAATGTCACTTGGTTTTGGGTGTCTTCTCAAATGAGGGGCCCAGGGCAAACTGCTGTTTTTGCACCCCCATCCCGGACAGCCCTCTAAACACTTCGAGGCTGGTCACCAGAAACTGGGCGGGCAACTGTCCCAATCTTCTATGGAGCACACTTTGATTAGTAAGGCCAAAAAGCCAGTGAAGAAGAAAGAAAGAAAACTCTGGCTGGATAAAAGAGGAACTTTACCTCTCTGCTGAATAGAGGAGGAACTCTCCCTCCCTCACTGCTGGAGTTTACTATTGGGGAAGGGACAGACATACTCAGACACTTGCCAAGGTCTTCCTACACTTTCTGCGCTGTGGGGGAGGGTTTAGGTATGATAGACATGCAGACCTTTTATTGTTGTGTAATCCTATTTCTCTCTTATGTTATGCTTTGTTCCTACTGTTAGGATTAAACAATACTTTAGTTCTCCTTCCAGTGATTATGAACATATATATTCCACAGTTAGAGTATGTGTGCCCAAAGCACTTGAATAGGAGACTTTGGCCAGCAAGTTACTGCAGGTGGCACATATGCCTCTGCTATTCTCCTGTGTGGAGTCAAAGATATAAAGGGGTAGTTGCCATCTCCTTCTCTAGCTCCTTCTTACAGCCTGTGGCAGCCGTTGGAACTTCCTGTTGCTCTTGAGGAGGTAGGACATCAACTGGACAAAGTTAGTGGCAAAGGTAAGATTGTGGTTGAGCTTTTCAAAGCTACCAAAGATGCAAAACTCCCGTTGTATTTACTGGGAGTTGTTACTTCCCTGGGTGGCGTTGGAAAAAAAATTATATATATTTTTGTCTCTGGGTTCACATTTTATCTGTACTACTTTTACTGCTCTTTCTTTTTCTTTCTATTTCTGGCAGTGATCCTGAATGGCTATGAAATATTATTAGTGCCAATCAATTTTAGGATAACTTAGTTTGTGTATGACTCTGAGCCCTAACTTTTACAAATAATTCACTAGCAGAAATCTGAAGACATTTTGATGTCCTCACTTAAACAACTAACATTAAAATAAGCAGGTCAGTAAACTGCTGATTGATTAACATGGTTATCCAGTGTCTATCTAATGCCTTATCGTCAAGACAGTGACTCTTAATGGAATAGAGAATGGCAAGACATGACAGTCTTCTTATGACTGGTATTATAGAGCAGAATCCAAAGCCCGTTGAAATGTTTAGGTTGACTTCAGAGGGGTTTGGGTCAGATGCATGGAGAGTCCCATACAAGAAGCACAGATGTCTCATAAATTGAATATAGACAACATGTGTAACTTCAAGTAGATGTCATATGGAAATACAACAGGAGTTTCCAAGATTCCCTGTGTACAGTGTCATCATGTAACATCATTTTTATGGAAATGTGTGGGAGAACATATTTACAGTAGATTAAGAGAACACATTTTGTTGTTCAGTGGAGGGGGCGCGGGGTGAATCTGGAGAGAATTGCTCTCCTGAACAGTGGTTCCTTCTGCCCTCTGTTGTTTAAGTTGGAAAACTTCAGAGATATATGACATCCTAATAGTCATTTTCTGCTTTTGTTCCATAGCCATTTATTCTTATGCATAGATAACATGCTGTATCAGTTACTTTTTAAAGCAATCTTTTCTTTAAATTTCTGATGCCATGCGGTAGATACATTAATTTAGAACTGGCAATTTTGCACCAATCCAATTGGCATAGATTATATTTCCCTTCACTTACACTACTGTAAATCTGGAGGAATCCCACTGAAATCAATGGAATTGTACCAGTGCAACAATACCATTGAATTACATTGAGTTATTCCCTCATTTATAGCAGCATAATTGAGAGGGGAATCAGACCCAACAGTGAGCTGGTCTGGCATTTTTATTAGATAAAGTGACAGCTGTAGAGTCTGTTTGTAAACCCTGAGCATCTGAGACTTGTATTTTTATTATTTGCTACTCTGTGTTTTTGAAAGGTGCCTTTAATGCCTTTTCTGTTGGAAAAGTAAATTTTATAAGTACAAATCAAAACACCTGTTTACTTCACTTCAAAGTGAATTTCCAGTAGTCTGACTTCTTGGGCAGAATTTTGAGCAGCTACTTATTTTATTTTTACAGTACATTCTCCCAGATCCTTGCTCAGAAAACAATACACTAATGCTAGCTTGCTCTCCCTCTCTATAGCACTGGATTCAACAGGAAAACAGTGGCATTGGAGAATGTCCATGCTGAGCATCATGTGCTTCTATTAAAAGCAAGCTGTTTTATATGTAATGCATATAGTAAATACATGCCTTAGTGACTGCTACTCTGTAGTTTACTATGATGAAAAATTCCAGCACGGTACACTGCTATTGGAAGAGTCACCAATGAGTCAATTCAGAGAACCCCTGAGAAATCCGTATCATCTCTAAACAAGAACATATTTATTATCATGTTGTTTTCTTTTCATTTTTTCATATTGCTCAATCTCATATCCTAACTCTATCTCCTAAAACACCTCACCCCAAACACAATTCAAAACTGACCTTCTCCCTAAACTCTTACAAAAATAAACATAGAGTACTCTTCTTTTTCTCCTTTATTTTACCAACATAACACTGTTCCAAGAACAATATAGCTTAATTTAGGGACAAATTAGCAAATGCAGTGAGGACCTGTACGAAAGCCCATTGAGGTCAATGAGAGTCTGTCTATTGACTTCAGTAGGCTCTGAAGCAGGCCTTAAATTCGACTCTCCATCACATGGGTGCAAATCTGGAGTTACTCAATTAAAATTCTGGATCAGAAAGTTAGAAAGTTAAGTGGAGTAATTCCACATTTTTGACCCACATGCAGGACAGCAGAATTTGGTTCCATGCTTTTTAATACTGTATTAAATTTGCCTAAAATATAAGTGTTCAGAATGAGCTTTTTAATTCTATACATTATAGGGGAAAATGAAGAGAAAAGTACAGCTGTATAAGCAGCCTTAAAATGCTTTAGTAACTCTGTTTGTACAGCACCTAACACAATAAAGCCCCTATCTCTCTGGGGCCTCTAGGTCATACAGAATATAACTAATAATGGAAAATAGTCAAAATCAAGGGTATAATTTATTAATAACATTTTCATCCAGACATCTCAGTTAAGAAAAGGGGTGGTGAGCTTTAGACCATATATGACAGGAAACCTTTTCACTCCAAAGCTTATTTGAAATATGGACTTGCTGTTGAAGAAAGTGGTTTCATTACATAATTATAAGACTGCAATGGATGAATGCCTGAAAATTCATAGCCTGCCTGGACTGACCTGCTAAAGGTGGATTGGATGAACTGCTTAGAGATTTAAGAGGCCCATGATATCGAAGTTATGAGTATATCCAATTGATCAGCATTTTGTGGCACTGCCCTGCATTGCATGTATTTAAGAGGTTAAAGGTGAGGGAATTGTGGCAGACCTTTTAACATCAATTTTGACATGGAATGTCTTGGGGTCAGATCATCAGCTGGTGCAAATGGGCACATATCTACTCAGTGTAGGATCGAACCCAAAGGATAAAACAGGAAAATCTTTCCAAACACAATAGTGAATGGAATTGAGATTAAAAATATATAAACATGATATATCCAGGATTAAGTAAAAGGTCTTTTCAACTCTCTGCACAAGTTCCCAGTTCATTACTGTTAAAACACTTTCATGACTCAGCAATACTATGTCAGAATCTGCATTTCTTGAGGCAACAATTCCTCTGAGTGACTGGTTGGAGGGAGCAGCTTCTGGATTCAGCACGGAAGCAGACAACAGGTCAATTAGAATGACAGGAGCTGTAGTTAGCCAACACTGCTCTGACTATCCTGCCCTCCTGAGGGGATAGGCGAAAGTTTGCACCTATATTGACCTGATCCTGTTATCTCAAAACAGAAACAAACTGAAATGGCCATCCTGATCACATGGCTGGGAACAACAATTCATCACGGAAGGGAAACACCATAAATGATTCATTGTGCCCATATTTCTCATACTTAATTCCTGTGGGTGTAGAGAAACGGATTTAGAAATGAATGGCGATGCTTCCTAGTCACACACAGCTCGCCTGCATCTGAATGTACTTCTTCAGTCTTTAAAATTAACTCTCCAGATGCCAAACTCAGGAGCTGAAGTCTGAGATCTTTGAACGAGTTTCAGATACACAAGGGAGAAGGGGAGAGCAGCAGCCCGGACCAGCAGTTAGAGAGTGCTCCCAACTGAGAACATTTCAGGAAAAGTGGAGAGCTCCAAAGAAAGAAGTATCATAGTACACTGCTGGCAAAAGGCTAAGGGAGCAGGCAGTTCAGATGAGGGCTAGAAATAGCTAGGACAGGGGTAGGCAACCTACGGCACGCATGCCAAAGACGGCACACGAGCTGATTTTCAGTGGCACTCACACTGCCCGGGTCCTGGCCACCAGTCCGGGGGGGGGCTCTGCATTTTAATTTAATTTTAAATGAAGCTTCTTAAACATTTTAAAAACCTTATTTACTTTACATACAACAATAGTTTAGTTATATATTATAGACTTATAGAAAGAGACCTTCTAAAAACGTTAAAATGTATTACTGGCACACGAAACCTTAAATTAGGGTGAATAAATGAAGACTCGGCACACCACTTCTTAAAGGTTGCCGACCCCTGAGCTAGGACATTAGAGAGGACTACTGTAGCCAGGGAAGCTAAACATTTTAAGACGATATTTGAGTTCCAGAGGTGAATTCTGGTGGATGATATGTTGTCCATGTGGACCGCTGCTGTCCAAAAGATCGATGGCTGATTCAAGGATGTGAGGCAAGGAATATTTCTATGCAGTCTTATGGGTTAGCAGTATGCTATTTGGGCAGTATTGTGGAACCTGTTTTTAGGCATAAATCTTCCCGTGCAGTCAGGAATGGGCCCCTTGAAGAATTGTTGGATATCCCAGTCTTCTGCTTTGTGACAGGGCCATGTAGTGGGCAGAGAAGGCTGCTACAGCTTATGGGGGAAATATGTGTGTCTCACCACTCTGCCTGAGCACTGCCATAAGGGTTTACCCCATAGTAAGCTCAGTGATAGTGAAACCCAGTTTATAAAGGAGTTTTTCTTCACTGTAAGAGGTTTTCCCTGTGCTGATTTGCCTTGGGAGGCAGCAGTTATCACTTAGAATGCTAAGTGTTACATTGCAAGGTGACTATTTCCTTTCCTGAGCAAAGGAAGAGAAAAAAGTTGCCTCTAGCCTATGGCGGGGCAACATAAGGAGAAATTCCTGAGTTGGAGCAGTTCCACAGCTCCCACCACCTGAGAGTGAAGATATGTGGTCTGATTCTTCATTACTTTGCATCTTATGTAGTCACTTTATATCTATACAAAGTGGGTGCAATACACCAATAAATTAAAAAGATGGCATTTATACACTCACTTTGTACTTATTTTGCTCAGGTATAAAATGGCTACACAAGGTGCAAGGCAAGAATCAGGCCCTGTTGTCTCAAAATGAGCCCATAAGAAGAGGGGTTGAAGAGAGGCCCTGCCACCATTCCTGGGGAGATGGGGAGGAGATTTTTTGTCAGGTAGGTTCTCTCTTGGTACAGTACAACTCTGCTAATAGTGTGATGTGGTGGTGTGTGTGTGGGGTGGGGGGGGACAGATGACAACAACAAGAGGGCTGCACAGTACATGTCAGATCTAAGCGGATACAAATCTGCAAAACTGTAAAAGTCAATGGAGCTGAGGATCCGGCAATGCGTGGTTTCAAAACCATTTGACACATACTGTACGTGTGACCTACATTACCGTACATGAGCTAGCTGGAATTCTAATATTATCCGGGAACTCAAATTTTCCTCTGTGCTGTTTGCTGAACAATTTTTATATCACAATGTTGTCATTGCCATGTGGCTCAAATGAAAAATGCTCCTTGCTACAGTTTTCCTTCAGAAGTTGCTACTGTTCCTTGTGGCAGAGGAAAGAATCCGTGAACTTTTGTCGTCTTATGAAGCTTTCATCAAAAGTAAGTTATCGTTGTGGGCATGGCAGCTGATTTAATTTTTGAATCACCCAGATAGAATAAAAAAATGCTTTAATCTCCCTGAAGATTCCCCAAAAAGGAAGAAAAATCATTTTGAGATGAAACGCCAAACGGAAAAAAAATAATCAAAATGCTACAGCAGGAATTGAAAAAGGAATATCCAGCAATGCAAACACCTGGGGAAAAACTGACTGAGCATGAATGAGCATTAGGGCCAAAATGTTCAATAGTGTCATTGATTTTGCCATTTTTTGGTTGGCCAGTTTTAGACCCTGGAGGTGAAATCCTGGCCCCATTGAAGTCAATGAGAGTTTTGCCACTGAGGAATGGAGCCAGAATTTCACTCCGAAACCTCATTTTTAAGAATTACCAATCACCCCCCTCGTTTAAGTTAACTGTTAGTGTTCAGTATCTTTAGAAGTTCTGCCTCTAATTAAAGGTGCCTGTTGATAAATTGGGCCTAAATCACTAATTAAATGTTCACGTATTTTATTTAATTAAAGACATGCTGACGGGGAGCATATCTGCTATTAAAAATAAAATCGGGGTTGACGTCTGATTTCAGAAGACAAGTATGTTGTAGGTAAGTGTGTAGATGCCATGGTAGACCAATCAAATTATTTCCTTTGGGCTTTTAGGTTTGTGTGGCATGTAGGGCTCACTTCACCAGTGTCTGTCTCAACAAAGATTTCACAGATTGCAAGTAATATCAGTCACCTGAAGTCACAAGGTAGCAAGTGCTGATAAATCTAAACACTGCCAAACAGTAACCCCATTTGGCCCTATCCGATGGAACAATCAGCTGCCAGAAACTGAGAAACGAAGAAAAACACTCTGTGAATAGTTAGTAATTCTTTGTTCATCTCCAACTAACAATTTCTAAAAGTAAATACAGGATAAGCTAATATTCTGAATATTTAGAGAAAATAATTCATCTAGTGGTTAGGGCAGAAAACTAGAAATCCAGACTCCTGAGCTTGCAATTGATTGTACCATCCAGAGCCCTGTTAAGTATGTGCCTTTACTTCTGCAGCTGACAGAACTGGTGCTCTAGATTCTATTTTTGCCTCTGCAACTGATTGGCTATTTCACCATGGGTGGGTGGTGATGATGGAAATCACGTATTTGGTGTTTGTTATTACTACTTCAAGCCAGGAGATGTGGCAGCACCCCTAGTTCCAGCACCACGGCCATGGACACCTCCATTTAGACTCCCTGTGTCTCAGTTTAGGAATAATAATCCTTACCCACTCTAGAGAGATGTTACAAGCTTAATTAATTGGNCTGAGCTTGCAATTGATTGTACCATCCAGAGCCCTGTTAAGTATGTGCCTTTACTTCTGCACCTGACAGAACTGGTGCTCTAGATTCTATTTTTTGCCTCTGCAACTGATTGGCTATTTCACCATGGACCGGGGTGGTGATGATGGAAATCATGTATTTGGTGTTTGTTATTACTACTTCAAGCCAGGAGATGTGGCAGCACCCCTAGTTCCAGCACCATGGCCATGGACACCTCCATTTAGACACACTGTGTCTCAGTTTAGAAATAATAATCCTTACCCACTCTGGAGAGATGTTACAAGCTTAATTAATTGGATAGCTCAGTGGTTTGAGCATTGGCCTGCTAAACCCAGGGTTGTGAGTTCAATCCTTGAGGGGCCACCTAGGGATCTGGGGCAAAATTGGTCCTGCTAGTGAAGGCAGGGGGCTAGACTTGAAGACCTTTTGGGGTCCCTTCCAGCTCTATGAGATAGGTATATCTCCATATAATTGTTTGAGATCCTCAGATAAAAACATTCATAGAAATCCAAAGTCCTTTTATTGGAGAAAGAACAGATTGAACAATATTTGTCAAATGATGTTAGAAATGTAAAGTGAATAAAATATTCAGTTAATATTTTGTAATTTTTCACCTAACCTAACTCCCTTACAGAAGCTTTTAAATTAAAGAACAGTTTAAGATGATGAAAGGTAGATATAGTAGTATTGCACCAATAAATTCTGCTTATACTAAGGTAAATCCATAGTACTCCATTGGTTTCAGTTAGAGAGAAGCAAATAAATAGCAGTGATTAATTTACTTGATGAATGTAGCCACTTTTTTTCTGCTCAGAGAATATCCTCAAGCAGATCACAAATTTCTCACATTTATTCCAGTGATTTACTCAATGTTGTTGTTATTTTACTCCATGGCTTGACCACATCCAGGTCACTGAAAGTATTTGATACAGCATTTTCTGTTCTCTGATTGGATGATCTTTACTCAACGCCTTATCTAATTCACATTCAAGCCCTTGGGAGTCTTTCCATTGAGGAGTTGAGCCTATAGTCAGTACAAGGGAATGAGAAAGCCACAGTGAATCTGAATCTCTTAGGGAGAGGTCACAGATACATGACTTTAGGGGTCACACTGACCTTGCTTGAGACATCATCCCGAGAAAGATTAGGGTGCTGCAAATATATTGGTTGGATACTGAGGTTAAAATGACCTTTCTCCAATTACATTCAAATGAAGTAATTACATGGGTGTGTATAGGATGCTAGTTGCAAAGGGCACACTCATTATTATCTTGCTCACTTAATTGCTTCTGTGTTGGGGGTTTCAGGGTTTTGAGAAGCCTGTTCCTTGCTTCGGTATGTAGAGTACCCAACTTATGTGTGATATGAGGCAATGTGGCCTATTGGGCACTGGACTGAGGCTTGGCAGACCCAACGTCTCGTCTAATATAGAACATACCATTTGTGGCACAAATACTCCCGCATCTTACTTTAAAATGCACTGTGTCACAACTACTAAAGTGTACAAGCTTGAATGTTGGTGTCACACCTCATCAGCCCCCTCCCTCCCGTAGATCCCCTGGGGAAGCAGATTAGCATTGTATATTGCTAACGCTGTTGCAAGCATCGCAAGGCATTTTGGGGAAGGGTTAAAGGTGTGAGTGTGGAATGGAAGATTCCTTTCCAGGTTGCAGAGGCCAGAGGGGGAAGGAGGAAGAAAGCAGAGAACGGGTTAACTCGACGCTCCAGCTCGCTCAGTCAGAAGATAAGGCACCGACTCCAGCCCAAGGCCGCAGCTCACAGCCAATGCTTAGCTGCCTGCCGAGAAAGACGGGTGCCTGGAATCCACCGACCAGCCATGAGAAAGGAAGATGCAGCTGAACAGACCTGCAGAGGCAGCCCATAACGAGCGAGACAAGCGAAGGCCAGCACGGAGGAAAACAAAGAAAAAAACAAAGCCTAGCCGGTGTGTTTTGGGAAAGTTGAGGAGACCACAGAAAGCCGGTTTTGACTGGTACAAAGAGGATCAGGAGCAGAGGTCCCTGAATGGAACACCCCCAAAGAAACCCAGGACTTAAAACCCTCCTAAAAGCTGAAGCACCTCGGAGATCACAGCGGACCCCGGCCGACCTGGGCCCAGGACAAGAACTCCTGTCCACCCCTCCCCCTCTTCTTCTTCTTACATTACACCCAGGCTTGGCCAGCCTGGTGTAGTGCGGGTGTGAGTATGAAAGTGGGTTAGGGCTTGGGGCACTAACGCTTTCTTCCTTCCTCTGAGTGACGTGGGGACCCCCCCCCGCAGCACTCTCCGCTGTTATTTTATTAATAAAGCTTTAAAACTTAGACACTTGGTGTGTTTCATCATCTCCTCCCCAAACGATCCTGTGGCCTCAGCCTGATCACCTGATGCCTCAGGCAGATTGGTAACAGAAATCTGTCACATTGGCACCAATGGACGCTATAATTATCAATGCTCCCTGCATCTCAGCTTGAATGCCATGCACAGTGCTGAGCTGTAGTTCCTCCTGTTGGCCACTATATGCCACTGTACAGCCTGGCTTCAGGCAATTAAGCTGTGTGTTTTTTCCTGCCTTCCCTCTGGCTTCTCCCCTTGCTGCTGGATGAGGTAAAGCAGTAGCCGACAGCTGCTACAGGAAGGGCAGTGGTGGGACAGAAGGTGAGGGGGGCTCAGTGATAGCCCCAAGTCCCCCCTGCCAGATCCAAAATCAACCCTCTGCCCCCCCCAGCCAGACCCATTCCTGCAACCCCAGACATCCACTCCCTACCTGCTCTGCCCTTCTAGGTGCTAAGTTTTGTGCAGCTCCACATCCTATCTCCATAGTTCCTTTGGGGTGTGCAGAATGTGTGTTGGAAATAGGCTGAAATTTCAGGTAATTTGCAAATGGATGTAACTTATTAAATAATTTGTACCAAGTTGCACAGAACAGCTATACTGATATTTCCATCGCAGTCGGGTCTGGAAACCCCAACTGAGGAGTGGGCTCCATTGTGTACGGTGAAGTAGTTAATACACATAGTAAGAAATGTTAACTGCCCAAAGAATTTACAGTCTAAAGCTCCTGATCCTCCTATCACTTGTATGCATGCTTAGCTTTTAAGCACCTGAGTATTTCCATTGACTTCAATGGAACTATTCACATACCTGCAGGATCAGGGCCAATATAGACAAAGTAAGAGAGAGTCTGGGGAACTGATGCACAGAAAGATTAAATGGCTTGCCTACAGTCTCACAAAACGTATGGCACAGACAAGAACTGAACTCAGATTTCCCAAGTCTCAATCCAGTGCTTTAAGAACAAGACTAATCCTCCTCTCTCAGTTGTGAATATAGAGCTGAAGAGATCTAATTTTTAATGCAAGCAAATAAACATGGAAAAATGTTTGCCTATCTTTAGTGGAGTTATTTCAGATTTATGCAGGTACAATATAACTGAGATCAGAATCTCTCTCATGAGAGAGAGAAATATCACCAAGAATTGAAATGTGCAGAAAGAAGATCATGGAATTTATCACTGAACACTTAGGAGCTTTGCAGACTATATATGTTTGGTTATGTGTCTGAATGAACGATGATTACATTTTAGTCATGTCTGCCCTGACTGCACAATCTCTGGAATAGTGTTTGTTGCAACTCAACATTTATTATAAATCTTTCCAGGTTCACTGAGTGATTTTGTTGTTGTTGTTTATTTATGTAACTAAAAAGTGGTGGCAAGTTTATGTCCACAAATGGAAGAATGTCTGAAAAATATTTCCTTCCATTATTTTATTTTTCAATCCCCAAATGAGCTTGTCATCTATAGTGGCACTACATTTTTCAAGGGTTTATTTCAGGTCCATCACTGTGCCTATGTTAGTATGGTATTTTCCATTACTTCCTGGTTTATTTCTAGAAAAGGTGCTGTCACAGTGCTAGTTGCATGACTTCCGTAGGAATATTGAGTACTCTTATCTGTTTCTTGCTTACCTTAGCTTTGTACAATATTTCCCATCTTTATAGAGTCAGTTCACAACTCGAGTAACATATGCATCCTGAACTAACAGCACTAAGGTATATTATCTCAGGTTAGAGATGACAACAACAGCCTATGACTAAGGCCCTGCTTAACATGCGGTTTGTGGAAATGGCGGATTCTGCAATATCAGGCTTTCGATGCAGTTTTGAAAGTGGGAGCTCCAGCTGCACCGAGGCTGAGAGCAGGAGCCCGTGTTCCTGCTGTCAGCCCTGGGCCCCCACTCTCAGCTCCAGGCCGCTCACAGTGGAAAATTGTGGAAAAGCAATAATGGACTTTATTACCGCAAATAATGTCTATTATTACTTTTCCGCAATTTTCCATGGCTTGTCCGCAACTCAGCTGCAATTTTTTGACAATCATCCCGCCATTCAAGTTGGCCCTTACCTATGACCAGCGTGCACCTCTCCCCACCACTTTTCTTTCTAAGTAACTTCACTTATTTTTAAATAAACAAACATTTTCTACATTTCATACTGCTATGGACTAACCACTAAACAAAACCTTTATGGTTATGATGAAGCTTTTCAAAGCCCCTCCTATGTAATTCCTGGAGGAAATATACTAAATTTTAGCATAGAGATCAGCTTCTGTTTTTTGCTAATTCCCTGTTTGTTTCTAGTCATGATAAATGACCATAAAAATGGATCCTTATTTATTTGTATTGCAGTAGCACCTACAAGCCCCAGTGATGGACCAAAGTGCTAGGCGCTGTACAGGCAGAGAACAATAAGAAAGCCCCTGCCCCAAAAAGCATGGGATTCTGTTTGTTTTCCTCTGTGACTTCCAGCCCAAATCTGCTCAATTTGCACCTAAAATGTTTTTCTCCTCCTAAGTGCCAGCATAGCCATTTGTTTCAGATGAACCTTTCTTTATGAGGCTTGATTGTATTTTATATACTCACTGTTGTACCATATGCTCACCAATCAATAGCTGTTGTTTGTTATTTACAGTAGCCATGCCTTAAATCATGCTTGCCTGTGCAACTGGCTGGCATTAATTACTCTCTTAGATTGAAAAATATTAATTGGTATAATTCTTGATAAAACCCTGTAATATCCATGAAGGCTGAGTTACAAAGACATCTTTTTTTTTAATGTATCTGCGGCCTCATGAAGACTGTAGATCAGGGGTTGGCAACCTTTCAGAAGTGGTGTGCCGAGTCTTCATTTATTCAGCCTAATTTAAGGTTTCGCGTGCCAGTAATACATTTTAATGTTTTTAGAAGGTCTCTTTCTATACGTCTATAATATATAACTAAACTATTGTTGTATGTAAAGTAAATAAGGTTTTTAAAATGTTTAAGAAGCTTCATTTAAAATTAAATTAAAATGCAGAGCCCCCCCAGACCGGTGGCCAGGACCCGGGCAGTGTGAGTGCCACTGAAAATCAGCTTGCGTGCCGCCTTCGGCACGCGTGCCATAGGTTGCCTATCCCTGCTGTAGATGAATGCATTATTTTTTCAATAAAGACACAAAACCGATGACTCAGGCCAACTTCTTCAAAAGGTTCCTCAATGGGAGTTGGGAGCTCAGCATCTTTCAGAACGTGTCCAGCACCAAACAGAATTGGGCTCCATGTAAGTAAAAACTTCCATTATATAGAGAGTTAGGTTCCCTTTAATGTCTAATCCAAACTTCCCAGGCTGAACACTTTTGCAGTGCATTGATATTTAGAGATGTGCAAACAATGTACTCCAATATATTAGGTCTGTATATTTCTAAACTGTACTGGTCATATCAGTTATACAAGCACTATATAAACCCTTCGTGAAGCCAAGCTTAAAGCTGTAAATCTTATATGTAGAAAGGGAAGTAAATAGTTTCTTTTGATATCTCCAAATGCTGTTATAATTCTTGACAGAATAATCATTTACCAGCAAATGAATTCCTAAAGGGAAGAACCATATTGAATTTCTCAGCATTTTATTTTTCATAGAATGCACATTAAGTAAGGCTTAACTTAAATAATAATAATACAACATGGGAAGAGTTACCACTGCAGAAATATTATATTTTTGTTTACTGCTTCTGTATACTAGTTTCCCCTGGGAAATAAAGACAAGGAATAAGATCTTCCCCCCCTTTTTTTCCTTTTGGTTTTATTACCAAGTTAATATTCAGTGGTCACCATTTAAAAATCAAATCTGAGAAATGGTATCACACTATGGTCTCTGAGATACCTCAGCTATTTGCTAAACAAATAGAAAAATGTTACAATATCTTAGATAAGTGTATGGAAACTATTAACTAACCTTTTTAAGGCATCTCCTGTACCCATTAAATATATAAAAATAAATGGTAGGGTTTTACAAAGCACCTGCATGAGTTAGGAGCACAAATACCGTTGGTACTTCTGAAAATCCCACCTCGTAATACCTTTTCCTCTTCGAGTGAAATTCTGCCCTATGTAGACAGCCAGCACAAGGCTCCTGTATAACCCAGTGGTCAGTGTGCTAGGGTTTCCCAGTCCACAGAGGAGATGAGTCTGTTACAACCCTCGTTGTGGAGCCTGACTCTCTAACTCAAGCAGGAGAGAGAGAGAGAGAGAAGAGGGTTGGTGAGAAAATAGGAATTCTGTTTCACAAAATATGTTGAGGTTTTGATAATTTGTGTTTGAAGTGTGTGTGTGTGTGAGTGAGAGAGAGAGAGAGAGAGAGAGAGAGAAATGAGACTCCAACTCCAGAGATTAGGGCATTCAGTGGAGTTAGAGCAGGAACGTGAAGCTGGGTCTCCTATGTCCTCAGTGAATGCCCTAACCCAGGGGTCGGCAACCTTTCAGAAGTGGTGTGCCGAGTCTTCATTTATTCAGCCTAATTTAAGGTTTCGCATGCCAGTAATACATTTTAATGTTTTTAGAAGATCTCTTTCTATAAGTCTATAATATATAACTAAATTATTGTTGTATGTAAAGTAAATAAGGTTTTTAAAATGTTTAAGAAGCTTCACTTAAAATTAAATTAAAATGCAGATCCCCCCGGACCGGTGGCCAGGACCCAGGCGGTGTGAGTGCCACTGAAAATGAGCGCGCGTGCCGCCTTCAGCACGTGTGTCATAGGTAGCCTACCCCTGCCCTAACCACTGGGCTATTGACCAGCGCTTGTAGAGGCATACGCTTCTAGCTCTAGAGGTGCCTTAGTCCCTGATGTGTTGACTAAGATGGTGGCCCTCATACGCACCAGTTAAGGCTCACTTAAGATCTCAAGTTTCATATATAATGCAAAGAAAGGAACTTCACCAGAGGCGAGTGCTTCTAATAGGATATTGTTCTTCCAGCAGTGGCTGAGAACTTCAGAAAAAAAGTAGGGAGTGGGGAAGAAAATCCCATTGTACGCTGGGTCATTTGTACCATCCTATGGTAGGAATAGATGGAAGGAAATTATTTTCCAGTCCCTGTAGACTCATGAGATTTGAAATTTCTGAATTTTTTTATTTCATTTTATTTTATTTGATCTATCATATGTGTGACGCAGCTACAAACGTGTGAATTATGTAGAGATTACATTTTATTTAATAAAGCAGTGCTTAATATACTCAGTTAATCCTCTAGTCATCTCACTGGTTAAAGATGAAAGTAAATAGACCATACTCAGAGCAAGTCTACTTCAGGAACAGCTAAAGAAACTGGAGCATCCGCTCTTAATAATCTGAATAAAGTGTAGAATGACCCTATGAACTGCCATATAAGGAATAAATCTGTGCATGTTTGCCGTGATTAGATGTGAACTATTTTATTTTTATATTTGGCTACGACACTGGTGTTAACGCATCTATTCTAGCAAAACATGTCCTCTTATCTTTAATAACCACAAATAGTCAGGATATCCATTTTACTCTCATCCATCTCCATTAGGAAAGACTTAATATTTGTTTAGATTAAGTAAATCATCATTTTATCTTATGTCACACTTAACTTCAATGTATTACAAAAGCAAATGAGGTTATTCACTGTGTTTCAAAGTATGCTAGCTATAAAGTATTGCTTCATAACTAATTGCTGGTGGAGGACTCCCGCCAATGCAGGGGAATCCTTGGGTGGCATAGGGACACGCCGTAGTTGATGCCTGGCGTAGGGGCTGTGGTGATGGGAAAGGAGGCACAGTCAGAACATCAAAGTCAGAAAGTGTGACAACTTGCAGGGAAGGTATCCAGTCTATCTCATCATGTCACACCATTCCTATTCACACACTCATGCATCAGCCACCTGTACACTTTGTCTTAATTTTGTCCAGATGTATTGACGTTAAATACTAGAACTGGCTGAAAAAAATGGCCCAGAATATAAAAAACATAATTGAACATTTTTGGCTTGCTTTTCTAAATTCCATATGATGTATATTTCTGGCTTTTATAGGCGGTGTAGAAATCATATACCCTAGGTTTCAAAAAGGAATACAGTATAAGACTTTATTATGTTTTGCAAGAAGCAGAATATTCCGAGTGATATTGACCCCAGAGCAGAAGTCTCTCAAGGCCATATGCTCCAGTAAGTCCCTTTTCAGCCTTTAGGCCCTGATCATAGAAAATCTTTTTCTTTGCTTAACTTTATGCACTACGAGTACCCCCGTTAGCTTTAATGGGGTTATGTATGTGCTTACGTGTTAGCAGAATCAGGACATTAATGTTTAAATGGTGCATGTGGTTTTGGGTAATTTTTAACTTAAGTGCTTTATGTACCATCATGTAATGTTGCAAAATCTCTAGCTATCTAAGTGAAGGAACCTCTTTTTCTTTTCATGTTTCCCACATATATTTTTTTTTTGGAAGCTTGTGTTTAAATAGTTTAGGCCTTTGCTTTTCTTTTGTCTCTGTTTGACTTTGAATAACCTTGCCTTGTGGTCAAGAAAGCAAATGATTAGTGCAGGTGTATCACACAGAGAAATGCTTAAGTTCTAAAGTCAATGTAGGAAATAGTGAATCATCCGTGACTGCAGAAAATAAGGTCATTAAGTTCAAGGTTGATCTGTTGTATGCAAAGAAATACTAAAAATACTGTAGGCTTCCTTCACTAGCTAGATCTTTCTACCAACTATCACAGATTCTGTGGCATTTCAGAAACCACATGGGATATTTTTTGAACCTGACAGACCAAATAAAAATAACTACAAAGAAGTCTAGATGTTCACAAACTGCATCTTGTTGGCAGCTCTACTTACAAAGCTAATAGAAATGTGAATCATAGTAGCTGACACGGTACATTTTATATAAGGAAGTCAACACTGTGGGACACATTAACTTTTCCCTCTCCTGCTGTACTTAATATAGTTTTTGCACACTAAAGTTTAAGAAAACTTTATATTGTGATACATCATAGGCCATCTAGGAATTCACATTTGGGAACATCACAGCTGCTCTGAACTTCCCAATCGCACAGTAGATGTGTAACAGGGTAGCTTTCCCCTTCAAGGGCCAGACGACTTGGGACCACCCAGCTGTGGTTGATTATCAGACCCAACTGGGAAGGGGTCAGGTGTTCCGGTCTGAGGGGGTTCAGTAGGAGAGAGGATGGCTCCTATGACTAGCCCTGGAGCAAACAGATAGATCGAGGGCAGGGAGCAAAGTGAAAAGCCTCTGAGTACAGACAGCCTATATTGATTATGAGTTTTGTGTTCCTTGATGAGTTTTGTTTGAATTAATAAAATGGTGCCCTGGAAAAAGGGTCTGAAAGACTCTGGGAATGGTGGTGTGTCCTTCATGGGCTGGGGAGACAGGCCTGCACCTCACACATGGTGTAGATTCTGGGCAGGTGACTGGACCCTGAATGAAGGGAAACTGAGGCTAGTGGCTAGGCTGAAGCCAGACCTGGTAGGTAGCACTGGGACAGGATTCAACTCAAGGTACTCCTACTCCAGAATCACAGACTACCCAGTTACTTGAGCTTCCACATATATACAATAGAACACTTCATACTCCATCCTGTAGAGGGCAGTGACACATACACAGTATTTTCAATGGCCCTGAACTGACACCTTATATTTAATGCACATGCACATTTTTGGGAGGGAATTCAGTGTTTGTTTTGCTGGGGACTTGGCTCATACCTCGAGGATGTTTGTCTAGATCAATTTCTGATGTGGCCCCAGTAGTACAAATCTTGTGTGTCCAGCTAGTTTAGTGTGATTTATTCCAACTAGGCTAAAATTTCATTTGTTTGGATTGAGAAACTTCAGCAGCACATAAAGCAAATCTGCCCCGTGATTCTGCCTCGAACCTTAAAGTTGGCCTGCATTTTTATCCTTTAGGGGGAAAAAATTGCTTAGTGACGGTGTATGCACATCTTCCAAAAGCAGGCTGAAGTCAGTTGTAAATAGCTTCTCTGAATAAGGGCCTTCTACACTCTACAGCTATGGAATTGTTTGTTGACTTTGCTTATTCATCTCTAAAATGTTGGTAGTTGTGGACAGTGAAGACAGGCTATTGTCATCTCCCAGTAGGGTGACCAGATGTCCTGATTTTATAGGGACAGTCCCGATATTCAGGGCTTTTTCTTATATAGGTCCCCATTCCCTGTCCCGATTTTTCACACTTGCTGTCTGGTCACCCTATCTCCCAGCATCACATGCAGAGTGGGGTCCTTCCACCCAAATAGCTCTCACAACATGAAGAGGACTTCAAGGACTACCTGTCTCGAGTCAACAGTGTCTGAAAGTGAAGGTTTACTATGGTATTGTGCTGAATGTAATGAGCTTCTCATTGATGGTGGGATGAATGCAAAGAGTTAGGCCATCAGACACCAGTTGAGTTGATACACTCTGTGTCGTGCTCTGTTTTGGTCATTTACTCTATAGGTGATCGAACCCAGAAACTTTTTCAGAGGATGCTGCTGTGCTGGAACTGAATTTATCTACGTCAGTACTGCTTTTGGGCTGACAGTCTGAAACTGGGGAATGACATTACATATCTCTGCTACAATTATTAGGATTCTGCTGTGGTTTAAAGTCATTTTAGAGTAACCGAGACTATATTTCTCAGTTACAGAACTGGGGCTTTACACATCCAGAAACAATTGAAACTATTCAAATTCTCTTTCCATAACTTTAGAAGAGGAGAATTATTTTCCACCTCACCTGTTTTATATTGGTTACATGTACAGTACCAACACATCGAAGCCTCAGATTAATTCACTTGTCCTCAAGAGGAGCATAAAAGCCTCTATATTGAGAGATTGAATTTGAAGTGCACTCCAATCAGAAAATACTTTGACTTTATCTTTTATGCATAAGTATAACACTGATGTACATTCAGCAAAAATATTGCTGTTTCGATTACATCTAAAGAGCATAAAACATGTGAAGTAGTCACAGGAGTGACAATTATTTTCAGCTGTTTTCTGGGTCAACACGTGCATGTTATCATGGGTTATTGCAAATTAATGCCATTTGTGATGGTAGTGCTTTTCGGTGGAAATAATAACTTTTATGTAATACATTAGATGATCCCCTAGCTCCTATCTGCTAGACATAGCTGGGAGCATTATTTTGAGGGGCAAACATGAAATTGCTAGTTTGAAAGCTAAAATGACCATTTCCCTTCTTAAGACTTAAAAATACAGTATTGCTCATGCATAGTATACTTTGGAAATATGGGTTTCCCTGTATTCATGGGGAAACTGAGGCAGAGAGACATTAAGGGGCTTTCCCAAGGTCACCCATTAAACCAGCCTAGATCTGGCTCCCAGTTTGGTGCAAACCTGGAGAGATGACATCCTTACAGATGGTCCCACCTATATGCCTCAGCCTAATTCTTGTAGGATTTAGAGGGGGATTCAATTTCCAATACCATTTAAGGGAAAATATGAAACAAAAGTGGATAATAATGAATTTCTGTAACATGTCAACTTAGTAATGGATCATCTCCATTAAACCAAACGGAGATAATTTAAACACTAAAATGCATGGCACCTTGTCATTACATTATAAAAGACATAAGAAGTTAGGGTCTGTGTAATTTAGGATGAATATACCCCTAAAGGTGCTAATGAGACTTGAATATATATATTTAAAGATGTATATTGAAGCAATCATTCTTGATATGTTGTAGAATATGAATCATGTGATTTCTGACATTCAGGGATAGTCCAGGCTCTTCATCAAATATTCCCTACTGTCACTTTTCATTGGAAGACCCACTTCATCAAGGAGCTGAATTTGATAAGAAAAATTCTCTCCGGTATCAAAGCAACACTTCAAGCTTCCTTGGAAACATTATTTTTAAATCTAAGCTTTTAAAATGTACAGCTCCCTGACCCTTATTTACCCTTTCCTCAACTAGTGTCTCTATGTGCACCTTTCTTCTCTGATTGAAAAGTTTGTAATGAATCAGAAATGGATATGAACCAGGAAAATTACAACAGGGAGAGTAGGGCAAAAGCTGGGTTAGAGAACGCAGCTGTATTTTTAATTACCCTTTCCAAAGCAATAACTCTGGAGTGCCGCTGATCCACTTGATGAAGGCATATGTTGTACGTCACAGACAATTGGTAGTATAAATTCAAGGAAACTGTTAACAATAACATTGCAATGCTTGAGTCAGTCTAAGAAAGATAAAAACAGTTTCTTTTTAAATCTGCAGCTCCCTGTTTAAATTTCCCTGGTGACATTAAAAAAAAAAAGATCCTAATAGGAAGTGATTGGAGCCATTAATTTTCTTTCACTATTAATAGTGCAAGACACCATACCATTAATTCTCATAGCGAGAGAGACTCACTCCTGCACAGAGGGATGGCACAAGCCTATGTATTACCTAAGTCTTACTTAAAATCTATTTTGAGGCCTGACCTGAGATTTAAGGACTGCATAGGCCTTGTGCTGACTCTCTGTCCATGGGAGTGAGTTTCACCCATAAAGGTATTTCTAATCCACCAGACAGTGAGACCCAGATACTCAAATATGGGCACCTGCCCCCCACTGAAATCATTGGGATTTAGGCACCTGAATATCTTTGAGGATCTGTGCCTAACTGACTTGCATTGGGGTACCCTTTGCATCCCTTTACTCCAGCTCTCTTGGAGCACTGTGGCCTGATGTTCAGTCATTTCTCAGGTATGGGAATGGATGTGTCCTGTGCTGTGGATGGTAATAGCATATCACCCCTTTCATGCAAGGATCATTCTTAACCTTCTTTACAAAAATTAAATAATGACGCTTCAGAACACCTCTGACAGGTAGATCTAGTAATATCTGTTTTACACATGGGGAGACCAAGGCATATGGAGCTTATGTTGTTTGCCTATGGTCATGCAGCACAGAGGCCTCTGAGCCACTTAGTGCTTACAATGGTTGTGCCAAGGGGTGACTGGCAGAGCTGTCATGCATGAGTGCCTGCATGCCTCCTGTGCATATATAGCTGGCCTCCAAACTGGCATAGGCAGGGCTAATGCAGAAGGTCATCTTGGAGGCAGGCTGTGGGTAGTTTAGGATACGACAGGTACAGGAATGGTTATGTGGATACCCATGTATATGAATCAAGTGGCCTCAGTGACCCATGCAGTGCTTGTAGGCTGTAATAGTTGTTGTGGCGGGGCTATGTGGCAGTAGTGAATTTCACCTCCACTGGTATAGTACCCAAATACCCACCAGTATGTTGATGGACTGGATTTCACCATAGCGAGCTAGGAATAGAACCCAGGTACTCACGCTTGTTGCCCAGTTTTAGACTCTACACTGACTTTGTTCTAAATATATGATGTATCAGAGCGGTAGTCGTGTTCGTCTGTATCCACAAAACAATGGGGAGTCCGGTGGCACCTTAAAGACTAACAGATGAATAACTTGTAAATATATGATGACACACTACCAGAAATATGGCAATGTGGACTAGCGCTTAGAGTAGTAGACTGGGACTCAGGACACATTGACTCTATTCCTGGCTCTGCCACTGGTCATAGATGATCTTGGACAAGTCACGTCACCACTCTGTGCCTCAGTTTCCCCATCTATAAAGTGGGACAGAGAATTCAGTGTTCTTGTAGATTTATTCTAAATTCTGATTACTAGAAACATCAGAGTAATTTGCATGCACAACTTCACTAAGCGTAACAGTCCACAGAGTCTATCGTTGTTGTTTGCTAAGAAGCAAAAAAAGCCATGCTGATAAATTGTTGGAAACCTCACTCAATGGGAAGAGATCAATATATGATTTATGCTATATAAACCAAATCTTATATGATTTAACAATTTTTTGGAAAAGTTCATACTGTTTATATTACCTAGAAGGCCATATTGTGCCATTTCCTTTTTTCTTCAAGAAGCTGTTCTGCTCATCACCATGAATTATAATTTAAAATAGAGCCAGCTGAAATGTTTCTAATATTTTCTCATTGAAACAATAGTGATATTAAAACCTAACCCAACAACAAAACTCAAAACTTTATTGCCAAAACTTTTATTTTTAAAGTTTTCCTTGTTTTGACAAACTGCCAAAACAACAATTTTCACATTTCCCTCCTCCTACTCCTACCCCTCACCCTCACCCTCGCCCTCGCCCTCGCCCTTACCCTTACCCTTACCCTTTTTCTTTTTCCTCATTTTTCAGTGGAGGAAAATTGTGGGGGGCAAAAACTCATTTATTTTTCATGAATGTTTTGAAACTTTTTCTTCCATAATTCAAAGCTTCATTCATACCAAACGTGGAATGAAATTGTACAATCAAATAAGCCCTGTTTGGGGAATTACATGGGACTGAAGTAATGAGCTGATTTTCTTCATTGGAGTGTGTGATAGTCTGAGTCTCCCATTTAAGAGGGAGCAGCACACCTGTGGCTGGTCAGCTGACCCTGTTTAGGTTTAAGAGGGGGCACCTGGGCCTACAGCCTGAGGGGGAGTTAGTGTGTTTGCAGGAGAGGGAAGTTCTCTAGGAGGGGAGACAGTGGTAGCCTGCTGGGGAAAAAGGATTGTCCTGGGTGTCACTGCTTAGTGAACAAAATGCAGAAGATTCCAGCAGGAAGCCCTGAAGCAGGGAGGGCTGAGAGGTAAAGAGGGAAATCCCCAGGGTGGACTGAGGAACTGGCTTGAATAATTTTGCCTATGTTGGTAAAATAAAGCTGCCTGGGGAGAGACTGGGTGTGGCAGTGGGTTGTTTGTGAGCTGTAGAGAAGGCTGGCTTATTACAGAACTTGAATAGGTGTTGTTGTTGATGTCTAGCACCAATTTCTACACGTGGCTATCTTTTGCAAAGATAGTGAAGGCACAATACAACATGGGGCTGCTGTGTACGGTGCACACAACACTTGCCCTTAATTGTGTGATTTATTACTTATTTTCCTACAACCGCCTGCCTAGCCCAGTCACTGCAAGTGTACTCTCTGCAAAAGAAGAAAGCTGAACAAATTCTTCTAATGTCTCCTTACACTGTTATAATTCTTGACAGAATAACTATTTATCAGCAAATGAATTCCTAAAGGGAAAGAAGTACATTGATTCTTTCTGCATTTTATCTTTCATAGAATATAGCAGACTCATCAGTATAGATATAATTGGAAAGCAGGGAGTGGCCTTATTGAATTGAGAGCTAAAGTTCCTCTGCAATGTGTTCAGGGTTTTTTTTAATAATTCATAAAAGTTTTTTTTAAAAAGTCAATCTACTTATTTTTCCTAGAGAAGCTGAAGTGTTGATAGTGTTCAATTTAGAATTTTAAAAAGGGGTCTTGCTATCTGAGTGTTTGCAATCCCCTAGAATCTGCCAGTTTTTCAGAACCCACCAGATATAACAGCATAATATTGTATGCGATAGCTCATATAGGATATAGAGTCATAATTTGGAGACGCCTACAAATACCCGGTTGATAACTAAAGCATGAAATTGTAGGTGTCTCTCTCTCTGTTTCTTCACCCCTGGCGATGAATGGTTATAACTGTAAAGTCAAATTGTCACCCTAGAATTTCCATCTCCCCCTTGCCCCATTGACTTAAAAATGTATCTGTTATATTGAAATTAATGAAGTGTAGTTACATAAAAGAAAAAATATATATTACAAAGTCTCTTAGTAGCATTTTTCCATACCCTGAAAGTATTTCACCACATACTATAGAATAGGAACTAAATATTCTATTTAGGCCTTTGGTACTGACATACTTTCATATTCTAAGAGATGAAAATTCATCCCTTTTCTTTAGAAAACCAGTTTGTGTCTCATTTACCTTGTTCCTGTGACGTTGAGTGGGAAAACAAAAAAGCAATTGTATGTTTTCCATTCTGTCAGATGTCACTTTAAATAACTTATTTCACTGTCTTTAAAAGAAAAGTAAATAATGACATTGAATCACAATTATGGTTAATGATCACAATATTTAAACTCTCCCAATACCCTAGGGAGACAGTTTATCCTGATTGAGTAAGGTTTGTTTCCTAAATCATTTTGTTCTATAATATCTTAATTTATGGCTTGCCTTAGCATTATTCCTGGAGAGCCTTTTAGACTCCTAGATCTAACTGCTGGGTGATGTGGCTGCTCCACAAAGCAAGGAGCCCAGGTATTGTACTGCTGCCGCTGGCTAATTATTTACTGTTGAAAAATCCCATGTTGTGCAGTGCAAGCAAAGGATTCCTCTTTGCATGCTGCCTGTTCTATAATTTTTGTTTTTAGAGTTCTGTGCATATGTGGCCAAATTACTGCCTGGGGTGTTAGAAAATCAAACGGTGCTGCCTTGTTTATCTGCAGCGCATAGGTATAAAGCTTCGGCCAGGGTGTTTTCAAACTCTGTCATCAATTCCAAAGATGATAGCCAAAAAAAAAAGGGGGGGGGGAGGGGCTACAGTCTAGTTTTTGGATGCGACATAGCCACTCAGTCAGTGAATACCTCTGATCAAGCAGGGCATTGGGGGCTTGAAAAGCAGCATTTCCCCATAGCAATCTAAATAAATAAATATTGCATTGTGACTAGGGTGTGTGCACTAAAAGCTTTGCAAATGGCTTGCCAATCAATCTAGTCCTCTGGGGACCTAGCCTTTGTCTTTCATAGTGGTCTGAGGCAATGACTGTGCTGAAGATGAAGTGTCAGACCCTGCAGATGAGATTGAATGAGATGCTGGATGTTATCAGCTAAAACACTGCTGTAGCAAAAAGCATCTTCCAGGCTCTTGAAAGTGATGACAGTTAACACATTTTCGGCTACCAGAGATTCAGGATAAATCAAATTTAGGGTTTCAAAGTTCATTTTCACATCCTGCACAGTAGATGCAGCGGGGGGCGGGGAGAAGCATCATACTATCCGTGCACTCAGCTGCCCATGATACCTTGCATATTTGTATGCCCAAGAGATGGCAATCAAAGTTCAGATTTTCTATAGCCAGTACTATTTCAAAACTGGTGTCAAGGAAAAGTGAAGGGCAGGGGGAAACTTGTTGCAGTTTTGTGATGCTGCTGAATTTGAAAGATTCTGAAGAATTGGGGCTAGATTCTCAGTGGGTACAAATCAACATAGCTCCATTGGCTTTAAACAGGAGCTATGCCTGTTTATACCATTTCTGCATAGGGACTTTTAGAACTTCCCTATTTTTTCCCTACTTGCCTTCTCCCTGATTTGCCTTTTGTGTCTGTTGTCCTACAATTTAAGCACAATGGTCAAAACATTCCCTTTGTCCAATACATAGTTATAAACAAGTTTACTTAATAACAAGATCACTAAGGCAACATTACACTTCTGTCAAGCAAACTAGACCAAAGCCAGCACAAATATAACCACATTGTCCAAAGTTATGCATCAGACATGACCATTGTAACAATTCTCAATAGGCCAAAGGAACTGTCTTCCTCAAAGGAGAGAAGACTGTTTCCCCCCCTGCACCTGTATCTTCCAGGAAAGTGAATGCTTACTCTTCTCTGAAGGTAGCACAATGGACATACTCTCCACTCAACTGTTGCTAGAGATGGACCGTCTCTAGGAATCACAGTGCATTCATCTCCATCCTCGCCTACCGTTGGCTGGGGCGTAGTGCCCTAAATATAAATAGACCCCTGTGAAAATTTCATTGTCGGTTCCAAGTTCAGTTAACATCACAAACATCAGCCCCATTTTTTGGGAACGTTCTGAAATGCAGACTTTCTGTAAAGGTTTTACAGTGATCTACAGCATACTGTGTCTAATACTTGACATGACTAGTATGGATGAAGTATCCCCATGCAAAAGTGAAATCCCTTGCCTGCTTGTGGCTGCCTCTCATACTGCACTCATTTACATCAGCCTGCTATTGAAATATGCAGCCCTATTATTTATATTTAATGACTTTCTTATTTTTCATGTTTATTTTACTAAAGGAATCTACTCTGTTTTCGCAGCATGGAACTCAGTTTCTCTGGCAGTCAGGCTGGGGGATTGACATCACAGTTTGCCTCACTAGAACCTCCTGTCTTATTCTCTGTGAGGTACAGAATATAGATTTCAGACACTTATTTGGTAGCTTTCATAATGCTCTCTGCATCTGCCTGACACATCCATGTTATTTCTTGTATGCACTGATGTACCCACAGTCTGAATTAGAACTTAATAAATTATCCATGGGAAGTCTGACTTGTGAAAGCACAGTGTTATAGGGTAGATGATCTGTTCCCAGATGCAATTTCTCTTTTACTTTGAGAGGCCGACTAAGGGCTTGTCTACACTCCCACTTTTGTCGGTATAACTTGTCGCTCAGGGGTGTGAAAAACACCCCCCTGAACAACGTAAGTTACACCGACAGAAGCGCTGGTATGGACAGCACTATGTTGATGGAAGAGCTCTCTCCCATTGGCATACACTGGCCTGGTGGATGGGGCCACAAACCCTGTCAAATGGAGGAAATTGGGTTGGTTTGGCATGTTTTGTTCTTGACTAATCCATGCTGGCTATTCCTTATAATCGTTATCCTCTAGGTGCTTACAAATGGATTCTTTAATAATTTGTTTCAGTATCTCTCCAGATATTGAAGTTAGGCTGATGGGTTTATAATGCCAAAGGTCTGTCTTGTTCCCCTTTTAAAAGATAGGTACTATGTTTGCCCTCTCCAGTCTTCTGGGACCTCAACAATCCTCCAGGAGTTCTCAAATATAATTGCTTACACTTCCAAGATTGCTTCAGCTAGTTCCTTAAATACCCTAGGATGAATTTCATCAGGCCCTTCTGACTTCAATACATACAACACATCTATATATTCGTTAATCTGTTCTTTCCCTGTTTTGCCTTGCATTCCTTCTCCCTTGTTGTCAATATTAATTTTGTGAGTATCTGGTCACTATTACCGTTTTAGTGAAGACGGAAGCAAAATAAGCATTAACCACCTCCGCCTTCTTGATGTCATAAGTTATTAGCTCTCCTGTCCTGCCAAGTAGAAGACCTATGCTTTCCTTGCTCTTTCTTTTGATTCCAATACACCTCTACCCCGATATAACACTGTCCTCGGGAGCCAAAAAATCTTACCGCGTTATATCGAACTTGCTTCGATCCGCTGGAGCACGCAGCCTCGCACCGCGTTATATCCGAATTCGTGTTATATGGGGTCGTGTTATATCCGAGTAGAGGTATATATTTAAAAGAACCTCTTATTGCCTTTTAAGACTCTTGCTAGGTGTAACTTATTTTGTGCCTTAGCCTTTCTGATTTTGTCCCAATATGCTTGCACTATTCTTTTGAACTCCTCCTTAGCAAGTTGGTTGGTTCCACTTTTTGTAAGATTCCTTTTTGAACTTGAAGTAATAAAGTCCCTGATAGAGCCATGCTGGCCTCTTTCTAGTCTTCCTATCTTTCCTTCACATAGGGATAGTTGTCAGATGTGCCTTTTAATATAGTCTCCTTGAGAAACTGCCAGCTCTCCTGAAATCCGTTTCCCTTAGGTTTTCTTCCCATGAGACCTTACCTACCAGTTCTGAGTTGGTTAAAGAGTCAAGTCTAAAATGGCCCTCCCCCAGTCACTTCCTCCATTAGTCACTTATAGAAGTATTTGTGACACAAATTCACTACAAAAGTATCTAGGTTTTTTGTTTTAGCCACTATATGTGAATTGAGGAGAAAATGTTTATATATTTAAATGGGCCCACTCCTCAAAACACAATGACTTCAGTGGAAGTTTAGGGTGCTCATCACTATTGAATTGGGTCCTTTAAGTTTGTCCTTTTAAGCTTTTATTCATGGAAACACGAATATTCTGTACCTTAGAAACAAAAAGGAATTGTCTTTTTTATAACAGTGTTCTCATGCTTCCTCCATTGACTGAATATGCTTCTATAGTCTATCGGTGTTAGTATTTGCTATGAGTCAAATCTAGGTGGTAGGAGGATAGCAGCACTAAAGGTGGACAGCACAGTGGTTGAATGCTGATTCTTCAATATTGCTCAATTGGTAACTTTATCTGGCAGACAATTATTTCTGGTCATATGAGGCGATTGTAGCAATTCACTTAACTGCATCAGTCTGCAGTAGGGTGACCAGATGTCCCGATTTTATAGGGACAGTCTCGATTTTTGGGTCTTTTTTTTTTATATAGGCTCTTATTATCCCCCACCCCTGTCCCAATTTTTCACACTTGCTGTCTGGTCACCTTAGTCTACAGCCATTATAAAATGTGTCTCAGATGAAATATGAATAGCTCTTTTAAAACTGGTGTCTTTTAAGAAAAGTAAGCAAAATATTATGGGACAAGCTGCCTAGGTTTTATCTGGTTCATTCATATGGTATATTGTAAAAATAACCCTATACTGTTAAGGGGAGATAGCCCTGGGAAAGTTGTAACAGATTTTTTTTTTCCAGCAAGAACTATTATCTTCTCCAATGTGTGGTATGCTGGGGTGGCAGATGCACATGAATTGTTTGGAGGCTTGGCTCTATGAGCAACCAACATTTTATAGACTTCTCTGAAACTTACTGAAATCCCTTGAGTCTGCACAACTGGTGTGTACTTTAAGAAACTATGCAGGAACATTGCTAATAGGAAGATTTCTAATGCTTCCTTTACAGTCTGGTGGTGATTTGGGGTATCCTTGCTTCTCATTTTGGTTGGAATCCAAAAGGGCTGAGACACAAAACATGAAAAAGATCATTTAAAAAATTGTTCCCAACGGTTTTTAAACCTCAAAATTTTTCAACCAATTTCAGGTTGATTCTTTTATCCAAACTGGTTCACCACTCCAGTAATCCCTGCGGGGGAGCCATTGCAACCTGACATTTTAGAGCAGCCCTCACGCTGTTCTAAGTTGCACCGGAAGCCAAACTGCATCTTGGTTGCCCCCACAATTGAGAGGGTGGAAAGGTGATGGAATAGACAAAACAGGAAATAGAAAGACAGAAAGCAACAACAATGTAAATGAATCTCATTTACTGACATAACTTAGTGTTGATTCCCTCTCACTTTATATTTCTCTTATTTTTAGGAGTACAACAAAATATCACAACTTACCATATTGCAGAGCTGTACTGATGCTATAGACATATAAACTATTTAAGCCACTAAAATAAAGTTTCCTTTAAGTCAAGATATTCTAGTCTATGGTATATTACTTTGCTTGAGAGCCTAACCATGTATACTTCACTGGCAACTCATTCCTATTACACTAAATAACTTGTATAGTATCATGCAAGAATATTTTACAGTAATAGCTGTAGGCTTCCACTACAATCTACTATATCATTTCAAAATACACCATACCCTAGTTAGACTCCCATCAGTATCAAACAGTCATTATTCATTCATATAATGCTGTACTGGCTATATAATCACATTGCATAGTAGAGTGTGCTAAATTACACTTTCCTAGAAATACATTAAGCCTCCTCTTATGTGCTCCAGTACAGTGTTCTAATGAGGCTACCAGAATGTCAATATCTTAGAACTGAATATCCTTTTGAGGGAAACGTAGAGGCTATTGCTAAAACGTAGAGGACAATTTGGCTCCCAGCCCAACTTAGAGTAAACTCAAAGCTGCTCCAAGTGATGTCTAGCTGCTCTTGAGTCCAAGGGACCATTCTAGGTACAGGGATCAGTCAGGCATAAGGAGACTTGAATAGAAGAAGTGATACAAAGCAAACTGTCTTCTGCAAATATTTATTGCAACTGTGTTTGTACTCCTTTTGTACTGGCTTTCTGCAACTATCTGTGTGACGGGTTCGGTCACAGAGACCCCCTTGGGACTGTCACCTGACATACTGGAATTACCTCTGACCCCGTTTTCCCTCTCAGCTTGGGACTCCAGAACCCTGCCTTGTTGAGCCAGACACACTAGTCTGCTGCAACACAGACCCAGGTCTGGTCCACACCCCCAAAGCTGCAGACTTTAACCAAAAACTGCTCAGCAAGTCACCTATTTCCAGCACCCAGACACCCAGCTCCCAATGGGATCCAAACCCCAAATAAATCTGTTTTACTCTGCATAAAGCTTATACAGGGTAAACTCATAATTTGTCCGCCCTCTATAACACTGATAGTGAGAGATTCACAGCTGTTTGCTCCCCCAGGTATTAATCGCTTAATCTGGGTTAATTGATAAACAAAAGTGATTTTATTAAGTATAAAAAGTGGGATTTAAGTGGTTTCAAGTAATAACAGACAGAACAAAGTAAGTTACCAAGCAAAATAAAACAAAACACACAAGTCTAAGCCGAATACATTTAAAAAACTGAATACAGGTAAATCTCACCCTCAGAGTTATTCCAATAAACTACTTTCACAGACTAGACTNCCCCCCCCCCCCCCCCCCCATTTGTCCCGATATTTTCTTCCCCTCATCTGGTCACCCTACTTCAGGTACAAGAATGATACATTCATACAAATAGGATGAACACACTTAGTAGATTATAAGCTTTGTAATGATACCTTACAAGAGACATTTTGCATAAAGCATCTTCCAGTTATATTATATTACACTCGTATGCATATTTCTATAAACATATGGAGTGCAACATCACAATCTAACCAAATGCATTTACTGGCTAGCATGTTCACCAAAATGGGGTATTTTAAATTAATTTTGCAGAATATTAGTTGCAAGCCAATTTCAAATTTATCATTGAGTAAATTTAGCACCAGAAAGTATAATCTGTCCCCAGTCAACAAGTCTCATTTTTGATCTATTCTTATTAAGGTTATGTTTTAGTCATGGGTATTTTTAGTAAAAGTCATGGGCAGTAAACAAAAATTCATGGCCTGTGACCTGTCCATGACTTTTACTATATACCCCTGACTAAAACTAGGGCGGAGAGGTGCCGTGGGTACTTGGCCTGGGGGAGGTGGGGGGCTGGGCAGGTTCCCTACCTGGCTCCTGGGAAGTGGCGACCTCCAGCTCCTAACTCCATGTGCTGCCTCCACTCCACCCCAAGCCCCGGTTCTGCAGCTCCCATTGGCTGGGAACTGCGGCCAATGGGAGCTGTGGGGGTGGTGCCTGCAGGCGGAAGCAGCACATGGAGCTAGAAGCTGAGGGAGGGGAGTTCCTGTTGCCCTTCTGGAGAGCTGCCCCCCACAGGTAAGCGCTGCCCCATACCCCAATCCCAAGCCCTGAGCCCCCCACATCCAAACTCCTGCTGCTGGGTGGCTCCTGGGCCAGCTGCACGGGCCACTGCTGAAGTCATGGAGATCACAGAAAGTCACGGAATCTGTGACAAACATGCAGCCTTAATTATTATGTATTACTTGTATTTGAATTATGGTACCATCCCAAGGTTCCCAGTGAGAGATCAAGGCCCTATAGTGCTAGGTACTGTATACACATGTAATAAAAAGAACAGCCCTCCACACAAAGAGCTCACTAGCTTAGCATAAGATGAGACACAACAGATGGATACAACAGACAAACGAGGGAAGGAACAGGACAGGGAAATGGAGGAATTACCATATTTGGTATGACAAGCAAAAGTCACAGCAGTCCAGCCAGTGTTGAGCTTGAGTTGTCTGTAGGCATTATGGCAGAGATGAGTTTTAAGGAAGGATTTGAAGGAGGACCATGTAGTAGCTTTATGGATTTGTACTGGGTGCANTGATTTTTGCCCCAGATCCCTAAATGGCCCCCTCAAGGATTGAACTCACAACCCTGGGTTTAGCAGGCCACTGCTCAAACCACTGAGCTATCCCTCTCCTCTGGTAAGGAAGGATTTGAAGGAGGACCATGTAGTAGCTTTATGGATTTGTACTGGGTGCGTCTCCCTTGCACAACAGGATGGCATGGAGAGAGCATGAAGATGATTGAAATAAACCTTGACTAATGGACAGTGAAGGCTGGATGGTTTATAAAGCAGAGGCATGGATTGAATAGCTAATACCTGCAAAAATCTGGACCTAACACTACAACTGAAAACTCCTCTGTGACCTAGTTGTACTGTAAATTTCCCCTGTGAACATCACGTGAAGGAAACATGACCTTTTGTTACTTCAGCTTTGACACTATTTACCATGAAAGGTTACAATCTCCCTTATGCTTTATTTGATTTGGAATCATATTAAACATCTGGGACAGAGACAGCTTGAGATCAGCTTGGATTCCTAAGGACTTTTTCTGTTTTAATGTTTCATAAAATTCCTCAAAGGGAAGTTAAATGTTATGCTTAATCACCAATTTCACCAAGGCCAATACACCTTGCTTCGATTAGTAAACCTAAAATCTGACACATTCTCCTTTCAACTTTTATAAATAACGGGATAAAATGTCTTGTAACATCCAGATATGACAAGAACTTGAAAACAAATATTTGGAGTTTTTCAGTATAGATTTTTTTTTTTTTTTCTTACTGAGCTATCCCAACATACCCTGCAGGAATCACAGGCCTAGTGTTCCTCTCACTTATACATGTCTAGATACAGAATAACTCCACTGAAGTCAATTGAATAAACAATTCTTGATCTGTAGCTTGTTTGCTAGCAGTGTGTTAATGGGCATATGATACTGGAAATTTTAAATCTCGGTTGTGTTGAATGGATGCATACTGGTAGATCTGTACACCACTGTAACCTCGGAGCAGAATTTGACCTCTCTTCAACACAGTATGTCTACAGTATTCTGGCTTTCCCCTCATTCTTGGCCAAACCACACACACTGCAGTTCTTACTCCATGGGAGTAGTTTTATTAGTATTACTGGAAGTGCTTTATACAAACTCAGCGGAGTCTATGTTTATGAGTTAGGACTGTCCATGTGAGTAAGAGCTCCAGGATGCAGTCCCAATGTTTCAGTGGTTGACGTGTAATTGGAACCTCCTTGTTGCTGGAGTGCTGCATTGATTCTCACATGTCTGAACTTGGGGTTTTAAAATGCTGTGTTAGAGAGAATGTCATGCCATCAGAATTGTAAACATCGGAGATAAAAAAAAGCAGTGTTGCAAGTGAGACTAAAATGCCAAACTTATGCGTATATCGTTGGAAAGATGAATTGTATGTTAGAAAATCTGACAAGTCTGTCTCCTTCCCATAAAGAGAAATCCTTTAGTAATCATCATGGATTTCCACTTTCTTTTAAACATGAATATTTTAATATTTTCCATGTATTGACTTGTGTGCTCTGGTCTCTAGCAGGAGTTCCCAGTGAAATAAATATTCTCAGGTAACTATCAATAGCTACATAATGTGTGTATGTATACATTTACTTTCAATATCCTTAATTTTTGCTGCCGTTCATAATTGACTTCAGTGGATTTATGCTAGCACAGAAGTTGAGTCTTTCTGTGTGTGCTTGAGATGTCCAGATCTATTCATGCCTTTCTACAGTTTATCCACATAGAATATACTTATTTGCATACATATTATTCTCCCTTTGCACAGGCTCTCGTGATTTGGTTCCATTGCACTGAGACAGCAAAGAACTGCAACTCTTCTTTCAAGTTCCTCACCAGCATAATCATGCCTAATATGATGTATGCAATGTGTGGGGTCAGGGAGGTAAGGTGACAAATCCCTTTGCTAAGGGCAAAGAATGATAATTTGGGTACAGGACCTCTGAATTTGTTCATGCAAAGATCTTCAGTCCAGCTGCTAACTGAGCTGATTGGGTCATTGGCATTTGAAACCTAACCATATTACCTTAATCTCATTAAAACACAGACTGATTCTAATGCCTTTTTACTGGCTTTTTCCTTTTGCTGTCATTTGCCCTATGTCTTGATCCTTACATGCATTAACAAATCAAAGATCCAGTTTTGACAATTGTGTACAAGTTCAGACTTCATATTTTTATCCACGGTGTATAGTGAACAACATTGAGCACAATCTGCCTTTGCTGTTGCGATCAATGATCTTTTTTTACTTTCAGCAGGGGAATGAAAAAGCCAGGAAGCTTTCCATTATGATGACTGTCAACTTGCAGATTCCTCAATTTTCAGAATAAAAGGATTATAATTCAGATGTGTGTCTGAATTAGGATGGCCAGGTGCCCAGTTTTGGACCAGGTGAAAAGGGAACCTGACAGTATACGGTCAGATCTACGGTCCGGACACCCAAAATCCTGTTACTGCAGACGGGGAAGGCACTCGGTCATCACCTGTGCCAGCCCCTACTCAGCTGGAGCCGCCTCCGATCTGCGTGAGGCGGCTGTAGCTCCCAGCCCCGGCTCCGCAGGCGAGTCCCTGCTGACCCGGGCAGGGGGTTTGGAGAGGAAAAGCAGGGAGTGATGGGGGGGGGGGGG
>QXTE01000131.1:0-12327 GCA_003942145.1 Platysternon megacephalum | reverse complement strand
CCCCCCCCCCCCCCCCCCCATTTGTCCCGATATTTTCTTCCCCTCATCTGGTCACCCTACTTCAGGTACAAGAATGATACATTCATACAAATAGGATGAACACACTTAGTAGATTATAAGCTTTGTAATGATACCTTACAAGAGACATTTTGCATAAAGCATCTTCCAGTTATATTATATTACACTCGTATGCATATTTCTATAAACATATGGAGTGCAACATCACAATCTAACCAAATGCATTTACTGGCTAGCATGTTCACCAAAATGGGGTATTTTAAATTAATTTTGCAGAATATTAGTTGCAAGCCAATTTCAAATTTATCATTGAGTAAATTTAGCACCAGAAAGTATAATCTGTCCCCAGTCAACAAGTCTCATTTTTGATCTATTCTTATTAAGGTTATGTTTTAGTCATGGGTATTTTTAGTAAAAGTCATGGGCAGTAAACAAAAATTCATGGTCTGTGACCTGTCCATGACTTTTACTATATACCCCTGACTAAAACTAGGGCGGAGAGGTGCCGTGGGTACTTGGCCTGGGGGAGGTGGGGGGCTGGGCAGGTTCCCTACCTGGCTCCTGGGAAGTGGCGACCTCCAGCTCCTAACTCCATGTGCTGCCTCCACTCCACCCCAAGCCCCGGTTCTGCAGCTCCCATTGGCTGGGAACTGCGGCCAATGGGAGCTGTGGGGGTGGTGCCTGCAGGCGGAAGCAGCACATGGAGCTAGGAGCTGAGGGAGGGGAGTTCCTGTTGCCCTTCTGGAGAGCCGCCCCCCACAGGTAAGCGCTGCCCCATACCCCAATCCCAAGCCCTGAGCCCCCCACATCCAAACTCCTGCTGCTGGGTGGCTCCTGGGCCAGCTGCACGGGCCACTGCTGAAGTCATGGAGATCACAGAAAGTCACGGAATCTGTGACAAACATGCAGCCTTAATTATTATGTATTACTTGTATTTGAATTATGGTACCATCCCAAGGTTCCCAGTGAGAGATCAAGGCCCTATAGTGCTAGGTACTGTATACACATGTAATAAAAAGAACAGCCCTCCACACAAAGAGCTCACTAGCTTAGCATAAGATGAGACACACCAGATGGATACAACAGACAAACGGGGGAAGGAACAGGACAGGGAAATGGAGGAATTACCATATTTGGTATGACAAGCAAAAGTCACAGCAGTCCAGCCAGTGTTGAGCTTGAGTTGTCTGTAGGCATTATGGCAGAGATGAGTTTTAAATAATAATAATAATTGGAGATATACCAATCTCCTAGAACTGGAAGGGACCTTGAAAGGTCATCAAGTCCAGCCCCCCCGCCTTCACTAGCAGGACCAAGTACTGATTTTTGCCCCAGATCCCTAAATGGCCCCCTCAAGGATTGAACTCACAACCCTGGGTTTAGCAGGCCACTGCTCAAACCACTGAGCTATCCCTCTCCTCTGGTAAGGAAGGATTTGAAGGAGGACCATGTAGTAGCTTTATGGATTTGTACTGGGTGCATCTCCCTTGCACAACAGGATGGCATGGAGAGAGCATGAAGATGATTGAAATAAACCTTGACTAATGGACAGTGAAGGCTGGATGGTTTATAAAGCAGAGGCATGGATTGAATAGCAAATACCTGCAAAAATCTGGACCTAACACTACAACTGAAAACTCCTCTGTGACCTAGTTGTACTGTAAATTTCCCCTGTGAACATCACGTGAAGGAAACGTGACCTTTTGTTGCTTCAGCTTTGACACTATTTACCATGAAAGGTTACAATCTCCCTTATGCTTTATTTGATTTGGAATCATATTAAACATCTGGGACAGAGACAGCTTGAGATCAGCTTGGATTCCTAAGGACTTTTTCTGTTTTAATGTTTCATAAAATTCCTCAAAGGGAAGTTAAATGTTATGCTTAATCACCAATTTCACCAAGGCCAATACACCTTGCTTCGATTAGTAAACCTAAAATCTGACACATTCTCCTTTCAACTTTTATAAATAACGGGATAAAATGTCTTGTAACATCCAGATATGACAAGAACTTGAAAACAAATATTTGGAGTTTTTCAGTATAGATTTTTTTTTTTTTTTCTTACTGAGCTATCCCAACATACCCTGCAGGAATCACAGGCCTAGTGTTCCTCTCACTTATACATGTCTAGATACAGAATAACTCCACTGAAGTCAATTGAATAAACAATTCTTGATCTGTAGCTTGTTCGCTAGCAGTGTGTTAATGGGCATATGATACTGGAAATTTTAAATCTCGGTTGTGTTGAATGGATGCATACTGGTAGATCTGTACACCACTGTAACCTCGGAGCAGAATTTGACCTCTCTTCAACACAGTATGTCTACAGTATTCTGGCTTTCCCCTCATTCTTGGCCAAACCACACACACTGCAGTTCTTACTCCATGGGAGTAGTTTTATTAGTATTACTGGAAGTGCTTTGTACAAACTCAGCGGAGTCTATGTTTATGAGTTAGGACTGTCCATGTGAGTAAGAGCTCCAGGATGCAGTCCCAATGTTTCAGTGGTTGACTTGTAATTGGAACCTCCTTGTTGCTGGAGTGCTGCATTGATTCTCACATGTCTGAACTTGGGGTTTTAAAATGCTGTGTTAGAGAGAATGTCATGCCATCAGAATTGTAAACATCGGAGATAAAAAAAAGCAGTGTTGCAAGTGAGACTAAAATGCCAAACTTATGCGTATATCGTTGGAAAGATGAATTGTATGTTAGAAAATCTGACAAGTCTGTCTCCTTCCCATAAAGAGAAATCCCTTTAGTAATCATCATGGATTTCCACTTTCTTTTAAACATGAATATTTTAATATTTTCCATGTATTGACTTGTGTGCTCTGGTCTCTAGCAGGAGTTCCCAGTGAAATAAATATTCTCAGGTAACTATCAATAGCTACATAATGTGTGTATGTATACATTTACTTTCAATATCCTTAATTTTTGCTGCCGTTCATAATTGACTTCAGTGGATTTATGCTAGCACAGAAGTTGAGTCTTTCTGTGTGTGCTTGAGATGTCCAGATCTATTCATGCCTTTCTACAGTTTATCCACATAGAATATACTTATTTGCATACATATTATTCTCCCTTTGCACAGGCTCTCGTGATTTGGCTCCATTGCACTGAGACAGCAAAGAACTGCAACTCTTCTTTCAAGTTCCTCACCAGCATAATCATGCCTAATATGATGTATGCAATGTGTGGGGTCAGGGAGGTAAGGTGACAAATCCCTTTGCTAAGGGCAAAGAATGATAATTTGGGTACAGGACCTCTGAATTTGTTCATGCAAAGATCTTCAGTCCAGCTGCTAACTGAGCTGATTGGGTCATTGGCATTTGAAACCTAACCATATTACCTTAATCTCATTAAAACACAGACTGATTCTAATGCCTTTTTACTGGCTTTTTCCTTTTGCTGTCATTTGCCCTATGTCTTGATCCTTACATGCATTAACAAATCAAAGATCCAGTTTTGACAATTGTGTACAAGTTCAGACTTCATATTTTTATCCACGGTGTATAGTGAACAACACTGAGCACAATCTGCCTTTGCTGTTGCGATCAATGATCTTTTTTTACTTTCAGCAGGGGAATGAAAAAGCCAGGAAGCTTTCCATTATGATGACTGTCAACTTGCAGATTCCTCAATTTTCAGAATAAAAGGATTATAATTCAGATGTGTGTCTGAATTAGGATGGCCAGGTGCCCAGTTTTGGACCAGAAACTCCAGGTGAAAAGGGAACCTGACAGTATACGGTCAGATCTACGGTCCGGACACCCAAAATCCTGTTACTGCAGACGGGGAAGGCACTCGGTCATCACCTGTGCCAGCCCCTACTCAGCTGGAGCCGCCTCCGATCTGCATGAGGCGGCTGTAGCTCCCAGCCCCGGCTCCGCAGGCGAGTCCCTGCTGACCCGGGCAGGGGGTTTGGAGAGGAAAAGCAGGGAGTGATGGGGGGGGGGGAGAGGGAGTGGATGGGGGGTGGAGACTTGGGGGAAGAGGTGGGGCCTCAGGAGGAGAGGTAGGGCAAGGGAGGTTCTGGTACTTCTGCTGGAGTGTCTGGTTTTTAAATATTGGCAACCCTTGTCTGAATAAATTAAGTCTTGGCATTGATCAATAAGGATGTATTTGTGATCTTCCCCAGTCCATCTCCTCCATCTTACTTTGTGAGCTGAAGACCAAGAAACACACTTGGGCAATGGAGCATTTAACTACTATGCTCCTTGTTTCTGGAAATCCCTGCCACGATTCATTCGAAAGTCAAGACCAAATCCTGTAGCAATGCAGGGAAATCTCTTGTTAAAGTTAATGGGAATTACAAGGATTTTGATTGAGTAGGATGTGGATCACTGGAAGGCCTTAATTCCAAAATGGACTATCGAATGTATAAAGCCATTGATTTATTTTGCATTAAACCTTAGCATTGATGTGTATTGTGTAACCCCATCTGTATACCCCAGAAAATGTTGACTACATCTGAGGATACTTCTCCTATGGCAGGTGTCACCAGGTGGCACTATTCATCATAATCTAAATTTCACATGTGAGCAAATTTTCAATTTTGGGAAGACATGCTGTGTGTTAGCTTTTGGTATGCAAGGCTCTGGGTGAGAGGCAGCGCTCCTTGGAGAGGGAGCTGTGTGAATAGCAGGAGGATTTGCTCTCTAGGTTGGTCTCTGATTAGAGGCAAATCTTGAAGCCAGGTTGTTCTCTGGTGTACTGTGTTAGTCTAAGGTTCCTGAAAGAAGAGAGTACCTGCATGCTGTTTGACCATCTCTGTTCTAAAGCTGGTGTATCTGTGTAAATAAAACAAGTTATGTTTAGAATGTACTCAGACTCCAATGGGAAGCCAAACTGCAAAACCCCAGACATTCGATCTGCTAATGCTCAGCAGATACTGCACAGAAGGGCTAGAATGGCAGAAAAGGGCTTTAAATATTCCAGTCCTGACTCTAGAAGGATTCCTCCTGTGCAGCCACTGTGGAAGACAGCAGTAAGCCTGTCTTCCAAGGACACCCTTGTAAGCCCTGTCATAGAAGGTGTGTCAGGGTGAGGTTGTGTCACATAGTACTGCAGAGATTCTGGGGAGTGCTGATGCCCACAACTCCAGGGAGGCTGCTGTAATTTAGACAGGTCCCAAGGGCTATCTAAGTTACGCCGGATGCCTCTGCAGCCCCTGAAGCAGCCTAGGATTGGGAGGGGACAAATGTGACAGCAATTCCTCCCCTAGGTTGATAGTTCTGTGCTGCACCTCAAGGAAGTGCAACACAGATTCTCGCCCATAGGATTTGCATAAACTAACATAACAGTGCTATATAAATATATTATTCAGTGTACACAAATCTCTTGCACAGTTTGTTATATTGACAACACATACTTTAGTTCTGCACTAGTGAGCCCTGTGCTTTATTTTCTAGTCATCTCATAGCATCCATATTTTCACTTATATTTGTAAATAGATATTTGGAAAGCTAACTTTTAACAATAGAAGAACTGCTTGCTTTTAGACAGCACATCTGTAACACTGACCCCTGCTGTGCCAGGCGTTTATTCAGACGATAACCCCCTCCTGGCTCAGGTGTTCAAAGCTTCAGATGGTGAGATCTGAAATTTCTCTTAACTAATTCAGTCAGATGTGAGTTTGGTATTGCAGGAATTGATTGCTCATTGTGCTTCCAAACACGTGGAGAAGCAAAATATTTATGGGATGGTTGCTATTTACAGTTGTAATCTCTGGAGTGACTGAACTGCTGCAATGAGACGTGAAGATGTGTTATCGTGTAAAATACAAAGGCTGCTTATTACTGGAAGTCCTGTTGTGCTAGTTGTTCTGAGGGAAGTTGTTCCTCCTGATGCAGCAGCTCTCGCATAAGTTTGATATCTCTTGAATAAACCTATTATGTGTTCCCCAAGGAGCTTAGCAGAAGCTCCAAGAATGTGTCAGGAACAGAGTCTACTGATTACTTTCCATCACTTCTCAATGGCAGACTCTTTAGACCAGATTAATATTATACGTGGTACGTTTTTTCCCACTGATTCATCTAAATTTAGTGAAGATTTCAAGAAGCCTTATGAGAAGAAGAGGCAGACTCAGAAAACAAACATCCAGAGATGAGGAATAGAGACTGCACTGTTGATGTCTGGATTAGAAGGAAGCTGCTCTGCTCATATAGGGCTCGATCCTGCACCACTGAAGTCAGTAGGAGTTTTGCAACTGATTTCAATGAGAGCAGGAGTAAGGCAATATTGCACATTAGTTCCATGCCACATAATTCTTGTTTTGCCATTGCTGGAATATTACTTGAGACACTTCTAACCATAGCAAACATGATGTGCCAGGCACTCAGTTGGGAGCTACCTTCACTGAAACCTGATAGTGATATATGTGTGAACTCTCCATCTGGCCCCTTATCTGTCTTAAAGTTCCACAAACCACAATGTCAACTGAAGTTATGTCAGGGCTCACCTGTGAAACTAGCAATTTGGTTGGGTGTACGTTCCTCTATGGAACGGAACACAAGATTTGATTGGTCTGGGGAGGATTTTTTTATACATAGGATTTTAAAAATGTAGCTGACAAATTTGCCATCTTCCCCCGACCCCAAGATATCGTATGTTCTATCAAGTAATGTGTAGTTACTATCATTATATGAAGCAATTATACAACTGTCAGAGTGGATAAAAGTCTGAGATTGTCTTCAGCCTTCACCAAACATAATAGTAATTCATTGCAAGTATATGGGCATGGCTACACTTGCAGATGTAGAGAGCTGTGAGTTAAACCCGCCTTCAGAGAGCGCAGTAGGGAAAGCGCTGCAGTCTGTCCACAGTGACAGCCGCAAGCGCACTGGCGTGGACACATTTGCAGCACTTGCAGTGGCATTGGGAGTGGTGCATTATGGGCAGCTATCCCACAGAGCACCTCTTCCCATTCTGGCGCTGTGGCTTGTGGGCAGGGGGGCGGGGCATTCTGGGTCCTGTCCCAACGCCCCGTGATGCATTGGTTCGCATCCCTGCATTCCCTATGCTTCTGTCCACATTTGGCACCATCTTTCAATGTTTTTTGTACTGCACGCTCTGTCTTCCCTTTCAGTCTGCGGGAATGGAGCCCGAACTGCTGAGGAATATGCTGACGAGTCTCGCCAGTACGTCACGTTTGGCAGTCGAGTTATTCCTTAGGATCCAAAGTGACAGTGAGGGCTCCGATGATATCGACTCGAGTAACGCATACGACACAAGTTTTCTTGTGGCATTCGCAGATATGCTCACCACCATGGAACGCCGCTTTTGGACTTGGGAAACAAGCACTGAGTGGTGGGATCACATCATCATGCAAGTCTGGGATGACGAGCAGTGGCTGCAGAACTTTTGGATGAGAAAAGCCACTTTCATGGGACTATGTGAGGAGCTCACCCCCACCCTGCGGTGCAAGGACACGAGATTGAGAGCTGCCCTGACGGTGGAGAAGCGGGTGGCTATTGCAGTCTGGAAGCTGGCAACTCCAGACAGCTACCGATCGGTTGTTAACCAGTTTGGAGTGGGAAAGTCGACTGTTGGAATCATGTTGATGCAAGTTTGCAGGGCCATTAATCGCATCCTGCTCAGAAGAACCGTGACTCTGGGTAACATGCAGGACGTTGTGGCTGGCTTTGCACAAATGGGTTTCCCTAACTGCGGAGGGGCGATAGATGGCACACACATTCCAATTTTGGCACCAGCCCACCTAGCCTCCAAGTATATTAATTGGAAGGGGTATTTCTCTATGGTTTTCCAGGCGCTTATGGATCACCATGGGCATTTCACAGACATTAACGCAGGCTGGCCCGGAAACGTGCATGACACACACATCTTTCGGAGCACTGGCCTGTTCAGGAAGCTGCAAGCTGGGACTTTTTTCCCAGACCAGAAGATCACCGTAGGGGACGTCGAAATGTCCATTGTGATCCTTGGAGTCCCCGCTTACCCTTTAACGCCATGGCTCATGAAACCCTACACAGGGAGCCTTGACAGCAGCAGGGAGCAGTTCAACAACAGGCTGAGCCGGTGCAGAATGACTGTGGAGTGTGCTTTTCGCTGTTTAAAGGGCCGCTGGTGCTCTCTGTATGGGAAGCTGGACCTGGCCGATGACAGCATCCTCGCGGTTATATCCGCGTGCTATACCCTCCATAACATTTGTGAAGGGAAGGGTGAACGATTCACTCAGGCATGGAACTTGGAGGTTCAACACCTGGAGCCTGAATTTGAACAGCCAGAGAGCAGGGCTATTAGAGGGGCCCAGCGCGGGGCTGCAAGGATTAGGGATGCTTTGAAGGAGCAATTTGAGGCTGAAAGCCACCAGTAATGTCTGGTAATATCAGTAATGTCAGTAATGAAGTGCAGTGGTTCCAATGTTAGTAAGAATCTGTGTTTGCTACGCTGACTTGCAATGCCTGTTTCTTTCCTGGGCTAAGGTATCTTTTACTTTATGCAATAATAAAGAATGTTTTCAAAGCCAAAAAATCCATTTATTGAAAAGAAAATTCATTTATTGAAGAGAAACACAACTGCTTGGGAATCAGAAAGGGCAAGGGGGTGGCGTGGGGAACGGTACAATCACAGATTTGCGTATGTCCTATCTGGAGTGCTGTGCAATGTGGGCTGCACTTCAGGATGGCTATACTGTATGGTGATGGGGGTTGAGTGCAGTGGGTAAGGGTCGTAGTTTGCAGGGCTGGGTGGTGAAGCTACAGGTGTTGGAGGCAGCTGGTGGCGATAAGAACCCGGATGTTGGGGAAAGTGAGTTGGAGGTGACATGGGAGCACAAGGGAAAGAGTTTTGGGACAAGGGCTGCAGGGGGGGGCAGGCACGGTAGTGCTCCGCCTGCATGGCTACAAGCGCCTGTATAGAGTCCGCTTGGCGCTCCATTATGCTTATCAGCTGATCTGTGCTTTGCTGCCGGAGCACCACGCTTTTGTGCTGGCGCTCCTCGTTCTGCTGGCGGATCCTCCTTTCACTCTCCCACCACTCCTGCACTTTTTGATTTTCATTACTTGAATGCTGCATTACTTCATGCAAAATGTCTTCCTTGCTTCTATGTGGCCTCTTTCTGATTCTTTGGAGTCTTTCGGCTGCTGATAACACAGACGGCTGAGATCTCAAGGTTGCATCTGGAAAGGCAAAATGCAACACTTAACAGAGGCAGCATTGTTCACACCAGACAGAGCAATGATTCCCCTGTACATAAGGGCAAGCACAGTCTGCACAATAGCATAATTTGCTCGTCCCAAAGTGAGTGCACATAACCCACAGGAACCTGCACTGAATAATTTCCTTCCCAAAATAAAAGCTGCTTACCGGGAACCTCCTCTGGTGTATGTCCTTCCCCAAGTACTGGCCACTGCGACTGGCTACCTTCCTCCTGGCTTGAGAACAGCTCCTGGCTGCATGCATCTAGGGATTCCGGGGTGTCTTCTTCTGCCTCAGCACCCTCACTCCCGCTTTGCTGCTCCTCCTCCTGCCTGTCGGGCTCTGAAGTGTCCTGGTGGTCCTCGGAGTGGAGGTGGGGTCGCCCCCAAGTATCGCGTCCAGCTCTTTGTAGAAACCGCAGGTCGCGGGGACAGCACCGGAGCAGTTGTTGGCTTCGCGGGCTTTGTGGTAGGCATTACGCAGCTCCTTCACTTTAATCCTGCACTGCAGTGCGTCCCGGTCATGGCCCCTTTACATCATGTCCCTTGATATCTGCCCGAAGGTATCGTAATTCCTATGGCTGGAGCGCAGCTGGGACTGGACAGCTACCTCCCCCCAAACACTGATGAGGTCCAGCACCTCGCCATTGCCCCATACTGGGGATCGCCTGGCACGTGGAGGCATAGTCACCTGGAAAGATGCGCTGAGAGCACTCCACGCCTGGCTGAGCAAACAGGAAGGGGATTTTCAAAATTCCCAGAGAATTTAAAGGGCAGGTTTGGTGGTTGGTCACCTGAGGGCAGGGCAGTAGAGTTCAAACTGATGACCAGAGTGGCTAGAACAGGCATTGTGGGACACTTCTGGAGGCTGATTAGAGCGCATTAACAGGACAGGTCATCCACACTGGTGCCACGGCGCTCCAGCGGGGGCGCAGCAAACATTATTCCACTCGCCGAGGTGGAGTACCAGGAGCGCTCTAGCCCTGGAGTCAGAGCGCTCTACGTGCCTTGCCAGTGTGGACGGGTAGTGAGCTAGTGCGCCCGGGGCTCGTTTATTGCGCACTAACTCGCAAGTGTAGCCAAGCCCTATGACTCTTGACTGTGCATGTTTGTTGCATACCCATGCAAGCCCATGTGTTTTATGGTTATTTAAACAGTCAAAATCAGAGGGCTTGATTTCTCTTCTGCATATTATGATTTTACTCAATTGTCATTCCATTGAATTGATTGGCGCTACGCCCTATTTATAGAGGGGTTAAGTGAGAAAAGGATTAAGCCAAAACTGGTGCAGTGGTACGGCCATTGCGTTTGTCAGAGCTTTTGTGTGCACACACTCCGGGCCTGATTTGCATAGACGCTGAGCACTCTCAGCTCCCATTGAAATCAGCTGGGGTTCTGGGCTTCCAGCAGCTCTGAAAATCGGGTACTTAGAAGTTGTTCCAAAGTTAACTGGTTGAACAAGATCAGGGTGCGAAAGTTATTAACTAATCATGACTTGTGTTAAATGGGATGCTTTCATTCATTCCATAGAATATCTATCAGATTGAATTGCAAGAGGATAATCATAGTTGCCTCTGTTCTTTGGCTGATAGACCAACTTTCTAACTGATCCTGCAATCAACCAGATGAAATTCAATAATGACAAGTGCAAAATATTTCACGTAAGAAGGAAAACTCAAATGCACCACTACAAAATGGGGAATAACTATCTCGGTGGTGGTGGTGGTAGTAGTACTACTGAAAGGGATCTGGAGGTTATAGCTGATCACAGATTGAATGAGTCAACAATGTGATGCAGTTGAATCCCCCCCCCCCCCCCCCCCCCCCCNTGCAGTTGAACCCCCCCCCCCCCCCACTAATCTCATTGTAGGGTGTACACAACAATGCTGTTAATGTAATACGAGAGGTAATTGTCCCACTCCACTCAGCACTGGTGAGGCCTCAGCTGGAGTACTGTGCCCAATTCTGGGTGCCACACTTAAGGAAAAATGTGGTTAAATAGGAGAGAGTCCAGAAACCAACAAAAGTGATATGTTTTAGAAATCCTGACCTATGAGGAAAGGCATGTTTAGTGCTGAGAAAATAAGACTGGGGAGGAGGGTTACCTGAAAAATCTTCAGATGTGTTGAAGGGCTGTTATAAAGGAAGACTTTGATCAATTGTTCTCCATGTCCACTGGAGGTAGTCCAAAAAGTAATGGGCTTAATCTGCAGCAAGGGAGATCTAGGTTAGATATTAGGAAAAACTTTCTAACTATAAGGGTAATTTTAAGCACTGGAACAGGCTTCCTTGTGGAATCCCCATCACTGGAGGTTTTTAAGAATAGGTTGGATGAACATCTGCCATGGATGCCTAGGTTTATTTGGTCCTGCCTCAGTGCAGGAGGCTGGACTTGATGACTTCTCGAGGTCCCTTTCAGCCCTACGATGCTTTCTATAAAGTTTATTTGAAAGGATTCACTGTAAAGAAGGTGGCAGCCAGCCTGTGCTGACACGTTACAGTAACATGAGAGCCAGTTTGCTCAGGCGAGGAACACTTTACATTTTTCACAGGAGTGAGATAATTGTCATTGCATAACTAGAGTGTGACTAAGTTTGCTGGTAGGAATAGGTAGGTAAACAAAAGTTCATGTGGATCCTACTTGTAAGAACTGATTTTGTATTTGAACAGTGTGCTTGGGCTTTAGTGCATGGGGGGAAAGCAGCATGCTTGCCTGCTGCATTCAATCATAATATTCACCTGATACTTCCGTTTTGGCACTGCAACCAATCCTTAGTCACAGACCAACTGAAAGTAGGTATCTTACGATCAAGTTAACTGTGGTGACTTGTTGATAGTCTCAGAGGAAAATCAACTTGTCAGTAATGACCATTCTGGGATATTGGCTTCTCCAGGTATGTTTTGGGAGCAGGCTGAAAATAAGATGGGAATTGAAAACATGTTTCGGAGAAACAGCAAAGGATGCTAATGTGTTCCTGTTAGAACTGGAAAATGTGGAGCATGGCCTGGATGCATGTGTCAAGCAAAAAAGAGGCTGGCCTCTCAGGGCCAGATTCTTTGTCTTATTCCGAATAGTACTTTCTTAAGTCCAATTTGAACTGAGTGGAATACTTTGAAGTACTTGGCATGAATCGAGGATGAGGTGGTG
>QXTE01000130.1:4763006-4788284 GCA_003942145.1 Platysternon megacephalum | reverse complement strand
CCTTCCTGAGCGGCTCCCTAGACGGCGACATCGCCTCGCTGTGGTCCCGCGCCCGCAACACCACGCGCCGACTGGGGAAGCGACTGGGCTGCTGCTGGGTGTGGAGCGAGGAACGGCAGGAGCTGGGATTCCTGGTGCTGCGGATTGGGACGGACGGCAACATCGTCGTCACCCCCGGAACCAGAGGCGTGCTGGAGAGGTCCCTGAAGGCCGCCGTCCACGCGCTCTATGTGGACACCTCGAGGAAAAAACCAGACCAGGGTAAGGCCTTCGAGGTGACCAGCAAGTGGGACTCCAGCAACCACTTTCTCCCCGCGGGCAGCTTCACCCGTTTCGCCGACTGGCGGTTCATACACCGCGCCCGATTGAACTGCGTCCCTCTCAATGGAGCCGTCTGCCACGGGAACCGGGACAAGCGCTGCAGGAAGTGCGGGTACGTCTCCGAGACCCTGCCCCACGTCCTATGCAGTTGCAAGCCCCACGCCAGAGCCTGGCAGCTGCGCCACAACGCCGTACAGGACCGCCTGGTGAAGGCCATCGACCCGCGCTTGGGAGAGGTCACCGTCAACTGCTCCGTCCCCGGCACCGCCAGCCCGCTGCGCCCAGACGAGGTTGGAAAAAAGAAGATCATCCTCGTTGACCTGACTCTCCCATTCGAGAACAGGACCCCAGCCTTCCACGAAGCCCGAGCCCGGAAACTTTAAATTAATACGCTCCCCTGGCTGACACCCTGCGGGCAAAGGGCTATGAGGTGCTCACTGACGCTCTAATCGTCGGGGCCCTGGACGCCTGGGACCCTTGCAATGAGCGCGTGCTAAGGTCCTGTGGGGTAGGCCGTCGCTACGCGCGGCTCATGCGGAGGCTAATGGTCTCGGACACTATCCGGTGGTCCCGGGACATTACACAGAACACATCACCGGCCACCGCCAGTACCGGGAGTGAGCCGGCGTGACCTCACGCACCCACAAAGAGGAAGAGACTTGTAGACTTCTTCTGCTGGACCCTATCTCCTGAACCCTAAACCCACTAAACCGACCCAAACTCCACCGTATGAGGGTATCATAGAATCATAAAATATCAGGGTTGGAAGGGACCTCAGGAGGTCATCTAGTCCAACCCCCTGCTCAAAGCAAGACCTATTCCCAACTAAATCATCCCAGCCAGGGCTTTGTCAAGCCTGACCTTAAAAACCTCTAAGGAAGGAGATTCCACCACCGCCCGAGGTAACCCATTCCAGGGCTTCACCACCCTCCTAGTGAAAAAGTTTTTCCTAATATCCAATCTAAACCTCCCTCACTGCAACTTGAGACCATTACTCCTTGTTCTGTCATCTGGTACCACTGAGAACAGTCTAGATCCATCCTCTTTGGAACCCCCTTTCAGGTAGTTGAAAGCAGCTATCAAATCCCCCCTCATTCTTCTCTTCTGCAGACTAAACAATCCCAGTTCCCTCAGCCTCTCCTCATAACTCATGTGCTCCAGCCCCCTAATCATTTTTGTTGCCCTCCGCTGGACTCTTTCCAATTTTTCCACATCCTTCTTGTAGTGTGGGGCCCAAAACTGGACACAGTACTCCAGGTGAGGCCTCACCAATGTCGAATAGAGGGGAACGATCACGTCCCTCGATCTGCTGGCAATGCCCCTACTTATACAGCCCAAAATGCCGTTAGCCTTCTTGGCAACAAGGGCACACTGTTGACTCATATCCAGCTTCTCGTCCACCGTAACCCCTAGGTCCTTTTCTGCAGAACTGCTGCCTAGCCACTCGGTCCCTAGTCTGTAACAGTGCATGGGATTCTTCCGTCCTAAGTGCAGGACTCTGCACTTGTCCTTGTTGAACCTCATCAGGTTTCTTTTGGCCCAATCCTCTAATTTGTCTAGGTCCCTCTGTATCCTATCCCTACCCTCCAGCGTATCTACCACTCCTCCCAGTTTAGTGTCATCTGCAAATTTGCTGAGAGTGCAGTCCACGCCATCCTCCAGATCATTAATGAAGATATTGAACAAAACCGGCCCCAGGACCGACCCTTGGGGCACTCCACTTGAAACCGGCTGCCAACTAGACATGGAGCCGTTGATCACTACCCGTTGAGCCCGACGATCTAGCCAGCTTTCTATCCACCTTATAGTCCATTCATCCAGCCCATACTTCTTTAACTTGCCGGCAAGAATACTGTGGGAGACCGTATCAAAAGCTTTGCTAAAGTCAAGGAATAACACATCCACTGCTTTCCCCTCATCCACAGACCCAGTTATCTCCTCATAGAAGGCAATTAGGTTAGTCAGGCATGACTTGCCCTTGGTGAATCCATGCTGACTGTTCCTGATCACTTTCCTCTCCTCTAAGTGCTTCAGAATTGATTCCTTGAGGACCTGCTCCATGATTTTTCCAGGGACTGAGGTGAGGCTGACTGGCCTGTAGTTCCCCGGATCCTCCTTCTTCCCTTTTTTAAAGATGGGCACTACATTAGCCTTTTTCCAGTCATCCGGGACCTCCCCCGATCGCCATGAGTTTTCAAAGATAATGGCCAATGGCTCTGCAATCACATCCGCCAACTCCTTTAGCACCCTCGGATGCAGCGCATCCGGCCCCATGGACTTGTGCTCGTCCAGTTTTTCTAAATAGTCCCGAACCACTTCTTTCTCCACAGAGGGCTGGTCACCTTCTCCCCATACTGTGCTGCCCAGTGCAGCAGTCTGGGAGCTGACCTTGTTCGTGAAGACAGAGGCAAAAAAAGCATTGAGTACATTAGCTTTTTCCACATCCTCGGTCACTAGGTTGCCTCCCTCATTCAGTAAGGGGCCCACACTTTCCTTGACTTTCTTCTTGTTGCTAACATACCTGAAGAAACCCTTCTTGTTACTCTTAACATCTCTTGCTAGCTGCAACTCCAAGTGTGATTTGGCCTTCCTGATTTCACTCCTGCATGCCTGAGCAATATTTTTATACTCCTCCCTGGTCATTTGTCCAATCTTCCACTTCTTGTAAGCTTCTTTTTTGCGTTTAAGATCAGCAAGGATTTCACTGTTTAGCCAAGCTGGTCGCCTGCCATATTTACTATTCTTTCTACACATCGGGATGGTTTTTTCCTGCAACCTCAATAAGGATTCTTTAAAATACAGCCAGCTCTCCTGGACTCCTTTCCCCCTCATGTTATTCTCCCAGGGGATCCTGCCCATCAGTTCCCTGAGGGAGTCAAAGTCTGCTTTTCTGAAGTCCAGGGTCCGTATTCTGCTGCTTTCCTTTCTTCCTTGTGTCAGGATCCTGAACTCGACCATCTCATGGTCACTGCCTCCCAGGTTCCCATCCACTTTTGCTTCCCCTACTAATTCTTCCCGGTTTGTGAGCAGCAGGTCTAGAAGAGCTCTGCCCCTAGTTGGTTCCTCCAGCACTTGCACCAGGAAATTGTCCCCTACACTTTCCAAAAACTTCCTGGATTGTCTGTGCACCGCTGTATTGCTCTCCCAGCAGATATCAGGGTGATTAAAGTCTCCCATGAGAACCAGGGCCTGCGATCTAGTAACTTGTGCTAGTTGCCGGAAGAAAGCCTCGTCCACCTCATCCCCCTGGTCTGGTGGTCTATAGCAGACTCCCACCACGACATCACCCTTGTTGTTCACACTTCTAAACTTAATCCAGAGACTCTCAGGTTTTTCTGCAGTTTCATACCGGAGCTCTGAGCAGTCATACTCCTCTCTTACATACAATGCAACTCCCCCACCTTTTCTGCCCTGCCTGTCCTTCCTGAACAGTTTATATCCATCCATGACAGTACTCCAGTCATGTGAGTTATCCCACCAAGTCTCTGTTATTCCAATGACATCATAGTTCCTTGACTGTGCCAGGACTTCCAGTTCTCCCTGCTTGTTTCCCAGGCTTCTTGCATTTGTGTATAGGCACTTAAGATAACTCGCTGATTGTCCCGCTTTCTCAGTCTGAGACAGGAGTCCTCCCCTCTTGCACTCTCCTGCTCGTGCTTCCTCCCGGTATCCCATTTCCCCACTTACCTCAGGGCTTTGGTCTCCTTCCCCCGGTGAACCTAGTTTAAAGCCCTCCTCACTAGGTTAGCCAGCCTGCTTGCGAAGATGTTCTTCCCTCTCTTCGTTAGGTGGAGCCCGTCTCTGCCTAGCACTCCTCCTTCTTGGAACACCATCCCATGGTCGAAGAATCCAAAGCCTTCTCTCCGACACCACCTGCGTAGCCATTCGTTGACTTCCACAATTCGACGGTCTCTACCCAGGCCTTTTCCCTGCACAGGGAGGATGGACGAGAACACCACTTGCGCCTCAAACTCCTTTATCCTTCTTCCCAGAGCCACGTAGTCTGCAGTGATCCGCTCAAGGTCATTCTTGGCAGTATCATTGGTGCCCACGTGGAGAAGCAGGAAGGGGTAGCGATCCGAGGGCTTGATGAGTCTCGGCAGTCTCTCCGTCACATCGTGAATCCTAGCTCCTGGCAAGCAGCAGACCTCTCGGTTTTCTCGGTCGGGGCGGCAGATAGATGACTCAGTCCCCCTGAGGAGGGAGTCCCCGACCACCACCACCCTCCTCCTTCTCTTGGGAGCGGTGGTCGTGGAACCCCCATCCCTAGGACAGTGCATCTCATGCCTTCCAATCGGTGGAGTCTCCTTCTGCTCCCTTCCCTCAGATGTATCATCTACTCCACTCTCCGCATTAGTACCTGTGGAGAGAACATGAAAACGGTTGCTCACCTGTATCTCCATTGCTGGTACATGGACGCTCCTCTTCCTTCTTCTGGAGGTCACATGCTGCCAATTTTCTTCACCGTCCCTCAGTCCCCTCTGCGCAACCTGCTCCGATTCTTCAGAACGTTGTGCCCGTAGAAGCATATCCTGACGTCTGTCCAGGAAATCTTCATTTTCTCGTATGCAACGCAGGGTCGATACTTGTTTCTCCAGACCTCGAACCTTCTCTTCCAATATGGAGACCAGCTTGCACTTTGTACAGACAAAGTCGCTTCTGTCCTGTGGAAGAAATACAAACATGGCACAACCTGTGCAGGTTACAACAACTGAACGCTCACCTTCCATATCACCTTCCTTCTAAGAGCTTCGTCAGCTGTTGCAGCAACTTACAGAAGCCCACGAGATGTAAGCCTCAGTGGGCTCTCCGCGAACTCCCAGGCAAACTCCCTCTGTTAGCCTCCGCGGTTCGCTGCCGACTGCCTTTGTGTAACAGTCAGGCCCACTCAAGGCCCACCTGGAACAAAGCACTCCCAAGTCACAATTCAGCACTCCGATTCGCGGCCCGCCGGCAGCTCCAGCCACTGGGAGACTGCCCCGCCACGTGCCAGCTGCCCCAGAGGCAGAGAGAAGCCCCAACTGCACCCCAGCCGCAGAGGGACTCCCTCGCCGCTCACCAACAGCCCCAGCTGCCAAGGGTCAGCCCCGCCACGGGTGAGCTGCCCCAGACGCCGAGCCCCGCTGCACCCCAGCCACAGAAGAGTTCTCCCACCGCTTACCAGCAACCCCAGCCACCGGAAGNTCCAGAATCCGAAAGACCTGTCCGCTGATCACCAGACGCTCCAGCTGCCGAGGGATTCCCCAGCCGCCCACCAGCCGCTTCAGCCACCTGGGGCCCCCCAGCCACCCTCCTGCTGCCGCCACCCTCCTGCTGCCCCCACCCTCCTGCTACTCCAGCCCGCGAGAGACCCCCCCCCCACTGCCCCACAGCAGTAACAGCTACTGAGAGTTCCCCCTGCTACCCCCCAGCTGCCAAGAGACCCCCGCTCTACACCCCAGCAGCCGCCACGAGATTTCTCCCCTGTTCTCCTACAGACACCAGACACCCCCCCTGCTCTCCAGCAGCTCCAGCCGCCACGAGGTGGCTCCCCTGTTCTCCAGTGGGCATCGGACACACCCCCTGCTCTCCAGCAGCCCCTGCCACCGGGGGGCAACGCCCCTGCCGCCGGGGGGACAACCCCACTGCCCCTCAAGTGCTCCAGCCACCGGGAGGCATCCCCAATGCTCCTGGGGCACAACTACCGCTGAGGGATGCCCCCGCCACCACCAGTCATGCGCCAGAAGGCGGCCAGGAGGGTCCCAGCACCCCACGAGATGGCTGCTCAGCCTCAGACACCAACCGGAGGGACCCCAGGACTCTACCAGATGCCTGCCTAGCCAGACCACCCTCCCCCCTCAGGGGGCCAGACCAGCCGAGGAAACCCCTGATGCCGCCGCGACCCCCGCTCCGCAGGGCACCGACAACGACCTCGTTTACTTGCAATACCCCCTTGCCGCAGATGTGCTCCTCTGCCCCATCTGCCTGCCGCCCCGATGCTTCCCTCTCCTCGGAGGGATCACCAGGCATCCGAAGAGGTACCACAACAAATCCACCGCCTTCAGCTGCGCCCTCTGCAGCCTGTCCTTCAAGTCCCAGAAGAGGTGCAAGGCACACCAGGCCAGCTGCAAGAAAGCCCGCACAGCAGCAGCTCCGGCTCCGGTCCCCTGCCCTCCTGTGCCCCGGCCCGCTGCTCCTGTGACGCGAGGAAACAGGGCGACCCCACCAGCCGCTGCCCAGAAACCCACTCCAGTCCCCAAGCCAGTGGGCCAGGGCCCTGCCGCCGAGACGACACATGCCGGAGCGGGAAACGTCGACCGAGCCCCTGCCAGCAGGAGACCTGCCACATCTTCCCAGGTCGCCCGGAAGCTCTGAGCTGAGACACCTCAGTGCCTCCTTGACGCCCAACCAGCGTGACCCCACCCCAAGAAGGGTCAGCGCCCTGCCCTGCGTGGCCGCCCAAGATCCTGCCCCCGCGGGAACCGACGCCGGCCCTCAGACCACCCTGCGAGCACCAACCGCAAGGAGCCAACGCGACTCCTCAGCCCGCACCGTGAACCCCACCCGCCGGGGGAACGGGGTCCACCCCCCAGACCGCTCCGCAAACTCCTACCGTCAGAGGAGCCAACGCCACGACCAGACTGACGGGTTGGATCACAGAAACCCCCTTGGGAGCTGCCACCCGATGTGCAAAGGCTACCTCTGTTCCAGTTTTCCCTTCAAAAACAGACTTCAACGAGAAACTGCAGAACTGGAATTAATTTGCAAACTTGACACCATCACATTAGGCCTGAATAAAGGTCCCCATCCAGAGGTCCCCATCCTGTTTTTCCCCCCAAACCTACTGTAAATTCTAAATCATTATACTTTACTTCTCATTTTTAGGATGTGGCTTGGGATAGGCCACTTAATGGGGGGGCCGGGGGGCGGTGCTTGCAGAGTGAAGATTAAGCTCATTCACAGGAGCTTTGTGATGAGTGTACATTATCTAGTGTTTGTGGCCGGCTTTACCACTGAAGTGCTCCTCATTATTCTGCTATTAAACTCTGTTTTTGTGGGGATCGATTTACCCCGGTCAGGCACTCAGTGAGAGTTGCTTCTCCCGCCCTTGCAGTTATTTTTTCCACCAAGCTTTGAAATCAGAACCAGCAGGTGGCGCCACAGCTCCACAGCCAACCCTAGAGAGAGGAAACTGAAGTCCTGCTCTGCAGACTGAGCAGAGCTGGCTGTTGGGACCCACAGGACGTGCAGTCGACGGGCTCGTCTGACTGGCATCATCGCTATAAGCATAGTGCCTCGTCCAGCATAACTCCCCCACGGAGACTATTCCAAATAGAAGCAACTTGGTTCCACAAAGTTACTACTCTGCTTTGATGAAAACATCTTCCATCTCAGGTTTTCCCATGTACTGCCCATGGATGGTATCCTCCAGGGTCCTCTCCAGCATAGTTCTCGCTCTCGGAGTGATGATGATGCGCTCGGTGTTTTTGATCCGGGGCCGTGGGACTCCCAGCTCCTGACATTCCTCACACCACATCAAGTAGCTGCCGATACGCTTTTCCAGCTGTTGTGTTGCATTGCAGGCACGAGTCTAAAGTGAAGCAAAGACTCCCCTGTCTCTTCCAAATACGGCTCCCCTGGGTACCTGGCGACATCTTGGCTGGAAGGGGCCACGGCGATTCGCTTCCTGATGATGTCACGCACAGCGCTCGCCACAACGTTCCTCACCGTAGCATCCAGGCACATCGAAAGATGGAGTGATCGCCGTGGCATCAGACAGATCACCCCCTTCGAGGGATGTTGCTGCCTCCCTGCCTGTGGGAGATGTACACCAGCTCGTTACTGGCCCTCCGGGGAGGTACATCCTCTTTGCCAGCTGCCTTATGGAGCTGTCTGCCTTGTTGAGTGGTACCTTCGCCACAGCAGTTAGCACCAGGCAACCAGGATCAAATGCCCTCCTTTCCTGGGGCTATATTTTGTGTCTTTATGAGTCTGTTACCATTTCTTGTGGTGTAAAGTGTTCTTCCAGCCTCTCTTCATGGCTGAGCTGGGGCAGGGGCAAAATGCATCCTGAACGCTGCATATCATTCTGGACTACACGGTCAAACACAGCCATGGAGTATGAGAAGAGTCTCTCGGATGGGATGGCCCAGTAGGAGGAGGGCCCATCGAGGATCTCCCTCATAGCCTTAGGACAGTTTGACCATTACTGCTTCTGGATCCTGGAATCTGCTGCCGGAACTCGGGTGTTTCCTCTCCTGGCTTCCCGGCTGTAGTTATAGCTAGACGCAGGGGCTCTGGGAGAAGTCACTGTGTTCCCCGGATTTCGATTCTTCCCTGATGGAATTTCTGCAGACAAGTCTTCAGTGACCCTGTCTACAAGGCAGTCAAAGTCATTGAAGGATTCTGTCGCCCATCCCACTCAACTCCCTCAGAGCTACAACAGGAAGAGACGGTCCAACAACTTAGTGCATGGCTTGCCATGTTGTAGCAGTCTGCCACCCGCCCATAGGCCAGGTAATCATACATGCTGCATTCAGTGCAATAAACCGGATAGCCCCCCACTCTGTTGCTGGACTTCTGCCTGCATTCTCTTTTTACTCCTGCAGCTCTTTCCTTTCTTGCTGTTTTGTTTTTATCAGGGTTTTTTTTATTGCCTTAAGTTTAAAGAACGTTAATGAAGTTTATGTACCCACACACTCCCCCCTCTAATCTCCCTCAAAACTTTCCTGATCCCTAGCTCCTCTGGTGGCTTAGGAGCAGGCTTTTAAAACCTTGTTCTCCCTGAGTAGCCCCACCCCCTGGTTAAGGGCTATGTAGTTCATAACAGTTTAATCATTATTAAAAGTGTGAAGATACCAATGATGGACACATTCTGTAACTAGAATGTGAAAGTATATAAATATTCTGAAAATAGCCTACCCCCAAAAACTAGCACAGTGCCCCCTCCACCCTCACCAAACACACACCTCTTTGAAAGCACCCACCGGCAAAAACAAGAGTCAGCACCTGTGCTACAGCCAACAAGCTCACCCCAAGGGTCACGTAGTCGCTCCTCCTTCCCCTGGAGAACTGCCTCCCAAAACTCAGGTTAGCTGCTCCTGTTCTCTAGCCCCTCTGGTTGCTTAGGAGCTGGCTTTTTAGAGCCTTGTTCTTCCTGAAGAGCCCCACCCCTTGGTTAGGGGTTGATTAGGTGCTAAAGGGCTTGGCCATCACAGCCTCTTTAAGAAGCTCTCAGCTTTCCTAGCAGGCCTCTAGGCTCAGCACAGGGTCCCTCAAAGGAACAGACAACACTGTATACTTCAGTCAAGCAGCAAGCACACACCAGACAAGCTACAGACCATAGGTGCTGACCCAGGAGCCAGAGCTTGAGTGTGGAATGGGATGAGTTCTGTGCTGCTAACAACTTCTGCCCTTTGGGCAGGGAGTTTGTTTGTAAACAGAGGCAGGGTGATTAAGATAACAAAAAGGCTTATTAAATTAAAGATCACTAGATCATGAAAGCATTCCCAGGCACTCCAGTAAAAGATAGGAAACAAAGGATAGGAATAAATGGTCCATTTTCAGAATGGAGAGAAGTAAATAGTGGTGTCCCTGAGGGGCTTGTACTGGGACCAGTCCTAGCCAACCTATTCATAAGTGATCTGCAAAAAGGGGTAAACAGTGAGGTGGCAAAATTTGCAGATAACTATCTTAAGTAGTTTTGTAAGTCCCAGGCAGGCTGCAAAGAGCTACAAAAGGATCTCACAAAACTGGGTGACCTGGCAACAAAATGGCAGATGAAATCCAATGTTAAATGCAAAGTACAGGCGAGTCGAATCATACGCGCATTTAACTTATGCGAATTCAACTATACGCGCTCGGCAAAAACAAAAAACAACAACAACAAGATACCTGTACATAGTGCGGGCGATTCCACCCAATGAGCGTATGCCCCGGAGTGAGCGCGAGATGGGAGATGTGAATCTGCTGTTCCCTCAGTCGGTCTCAGCACCACGCTGAGTGAGAGTCTAGTGTTTAAAGGTATGTATTTTTCATACAACATGGCCCCTAAACGCAAGCCAACTACTTCATCTGGTGCTCAACTGAAGAAACAGCGATCTGTTCCAACGCTGGAGGAAAAACTGCCTGTGTTGGACTTCTTGAGAGACGGTATGTCGGTCTCCAACGTGGTGTGTAAATATGGCCGCAACGAATCTAGCATCCGTGCCATCAAGATTCGAGAGAGAGATTCGTCAAGCAGTGGCATCAAGTGCTCCAATAACTGCTAAGGTGATGAGCCAGGTGCATGATAAGACTTTAGTGAAGATTGAAAAGGCATTACACTTCAGGCTGGAAGACCTGAATCGTAAACGTGTGTCTATCGATGGCAACACATTGCGAGAAAAGGTTCTTAGCCTCTACGCGCTGTTCAAACCTCCTGCCAGAGAGGGACAGCCTTCTGATGAGAAGGAATTCAAAGCCAGCCAAGGTTGGCTTAACAGTTTTAGGAACCGCTTCAACCTCAAAAACGTGCAGACTACTGGTGAAGCTGCATCTGCCAATGAAGAGGCAGCAAAAGCCTACCCCGAATGATTAAAGAAAAATCATAGAAGAAAAGGGCTGTCTTCCGGAACAAGTTTTTAATGCTGACGAGACTGGGCTCTTCTGGAAAAAAAATGCCCAACCGCACTTACATTTCAAAATCAGAAAGACAAGCCCCTGGCTTCAAAGCACCTAAAGACCGTGTGACTGTTGTTTTGTGGCACTGCGGCTGGTCATTTAATAAAGCCGGGCTTGCTCTACAGGGCTGCAAATCCCCGTGCCCTAAAAGGCAAGAACAAAAATATCCTGCCTGTGTTCTGGCAATAAAAAAAAAAAAAAAAAAGGCTTGGTGACGGCAGCATTATTTCTGGATTGGTTCCACAAGTGTTTCATTCCGGAAGTCAAGCGGTACCTCGAAGAGAAAGGACTTGACTTTAAAGTGTTGCTGATTGTAGACAATGCTCCTGGCCACCCTGCGGCACTCTGGTTTGTGCAAAACGATGTTGAAGTAGTCTCTCTCTCTCCCTCCCCCCCCCCAATACCACCTCCATCCTCTCGACCAAGGCGTGATTCGCTGTTTCAAGGCCACGTACACGAGGCTTACCTTCTCACGGATACATAGCACTATGGACGCTGATCCCAATCTTAATGTGATGAAGTGTTGGAAGTCCTTCAACATTGCATCCATTGCCTGTTTAATATAAGTGATGCAATCAGCAATCAAGCCTGAAAACAGTCAACCCATGTTGGCGAAACCTATGGAAAGAATGTGTGAATGATTTTAAGGGTTTCCTGACCATTGACAAAGAAGTAAAACGCATTGTTCAGGTGGCCAGGCAAGTGGGTGCTGATGGCTTCGTCCACATCCTTGGGGAAGAAATTGAAGAATTAATTGAGAGCCATAGAGAAACATTGGCTAACAAAGAGTTAGAGGAACTGATAAAATCGTCTACAGAAGACGAAGATGAACAGGAAGAGCCAGCAAGTTGGAATCTTCATAAATTTAGTGAAGTGTTCCAAGCAGCGAAACACTTGAATGATTTAATTTCTGAATACCATCCCTCTATGGAATGAAGCATCAAAATCACACGTAATATTACGGACGATTTGAGACCATATCGAGAAATGTTTGAGCAGCTCAAGAGACAACAGCAACAGTTGCCGATCACCATGTTTTTCAAGGAAAAACAGCCAGCAGCAGATGAGCCTATGCAATTGTGAAAGTAGAATGAATTATATTGTAAAAATAGAATGGATTAAAGAAATGCTGTATGTTCCTTTAAGCAGGAATGAGGAATGTTGAAATATAGTTGTCAGGAAGAGAAACATTAAGATACAGAACAATGAGTCGCACCTAAGCTAATGGTGGGACATTAGCAGAAGATTGCTAAGAGTTAATAAGGAAATAAGATGTGTGTCTGGCCCCAGGAAAACTTATCAGCTTTGCTTCCTTTGTTTTCTTGTTAAGTTCACCCCCCCTTTTTTATCTGTATCAATAAGACAGTCTGAGTCTTATATGGTGCTCACATTATCTGGTTGTATTAGCACAGCGCTGTGCTAATAAAACAGAGTGGTCTATAACTAAAAACTGAGAGTCCTGATTCTAACTTTGACAATTTGGAGGTTCCACCAAGATGGCAACCGTCTTCACTGGGGCCGTGTGATTCCTGACCGTTTTTGTAGGACGACCGTGGCAGCCGGCACCTGGGCATTTGGCCCAAGCGGTCCTCCTCCGGAATGGAAGGGCGCACGACCACAGTGAGGTCTACGCCATCGAACTTGTTGGTTCCCACTCTGTTCTGGTAGGGATCCCGGGATCTGACATCAGGAATCTGGTCAGGTAATTATTTCTGTGTTTTGTCCGGACTGAGGACTGTCCTGTCTCTGTGTCTATCTGTCCTCCTGTGGAGTGTTTGAGTCTGGGTGCCGTCTCCGTCCGGGGATCGGCCGACCAAGGGGTTCCTGTCCCCGCGGTCTGAGTGAGTGAAATCTGCACAATCGCAGCCGCACCGCACCTTGGGTGAAACCCTTGGTGTGAAAGCAAGGGCGATTGAGGCAGTAGCCTGTGGGCTCCTTTTGTGTGTTGCACCGGGCATCGCTCTGACGAACCCGAATTTCCTTCTTGTGTGATTGGTGTGTGTAAAGTCCTCCTGTATGGGTAACCAGATGTCTAAGTCGGGACAGTTCCCTAAAGGAACGCCGGCTCATTTTATGTATTTTAGGAAGGGTTTGGACTCCTGTAAATTTCTGGAAAAATGGTCTAGGCTAACTCAGGGAGATCCTAAAACTCAGTGGCCACTGTTAGGATCTTGGGACAAAGACCGAGCGGATGTCTTGAGACAAACTCGGCCAACCTAAAACTAAATTGGCCAGAGGAGAGGTTGATTGTTTCATGCAGTGGTGGGAAGAGGCAAATCGTAGGTGGACAGAATCGAAACTCGCCTCTCTCAAAGATTCAAATGATAAGTTAAAAGCTTTATTGGAAACCTCCTCTCCCACCACCAGACCAAGCGCTCCCCTTTACCCTGTTCTCCGAGCAGATCCCCCTTCATACTCCTGTCTCTGTGAAAAAAGATGAAGAAAACTCCTTAGATTCTGGGGACGATGATGAGGAAGACGCATTAATTGGCTTGGCAGCCTTGCGTCGGATCAATAGATGGTCACCAGATTCCCCAGCTCAGGAACAATTTCCAGAGATCTCCGGTTCAGACCCGTCTGGATCGTCCGATACCGCCCAGGCCTATTCCTCCGGTACCGCTCAGGCTGGTAAAGAAAAGCCCTTTATTCCCCCGAAGCCCTCCAGTCTGCCTGACTCCTCTGCTTTGTCTTATACATGCAAAGATAGCCTGGATAAGGATTGGGCCCGTTGCTTGCGCTCTAGCTCTAAAACTGTCCAGGCTCCCCTCCGAATCCTGCACACTGGGGGCCAAGATGGGGGTCCCACTTGGAGCTATAAACCCTGGACTCGTACAGAGCTCCTTTCAGTTGTAAAAGGCTTTCCAAAGCCCCGGGAAAATCCTACCAAATTCGCAGAGGAATTTTTGTTAGTATGTGACACCTATGAACCCTCTGAGGCAGACCTCCTGCAGCTGTGCAAGCTACTTACCCCTAGTGAGCATGAAAACTGGCTCACAGCAGCAAATTGGCTCACAGCTGACCGCCACTCTACCTTACCAGACACCGGTCCTAATGCTGAATACCGGAAAAAGTGTAAGGAGCGAGCTAAAAATCTCTTTGAAGCCATCCCTCGAGTATGGACTCCTAAAACTAACTGGACGGCCATACACGGCTGTAAACAGCGACAGGGAGAACACCCGAGTGACTATCGCACCTGGCTAACTGACATTTTTCTGCAACATTCTGGTATACAGCAACCAGATAAAAATGGACAGGGTGCCCTGGCTAATGCGTTTGTTAATGGCCTCCTACCTGCTGTTGGCAACATGCTAAAACGAATAAGTGTTGGGTGGGAGACCGAAACCATGGACAAATTGCAAACAGTGGCAGAGCACTGCCAACGTACTTTAAGAGGAAAGGAGGAACAATCAGCTCAACAGTTAATGGCCCTGCAAATACAGCATTATTCAGGACAGGGCAAGCAGTACCGGGGACGGGGAAAATACCAGGGACAGGACGTGGTCAAGGGAGGGGCTGAGGAACTGGATTTTCGGGTTATGGGGATGTTTGTAATTACTGTAAGCAGCCCGGACATTGGAAGAACGAATGTCCAAGCCGGCCTGATAACTCTGTAAATAACCAGCTAGGCCCCTTGCCGGCACAGCCAGTCAGTCCCCAGCCTTACTTTGTCCCACAACAATGACAGGACGCCGGGGAACCTCAGGAAATTTTAACTCCTTTACTACCTCTCACTCCCATGGGTAAGTGTGTTTTGACTATTAATGATCTTTCTCTCCCTTTCCTGTAAATGATCTACTCCTCTGTTCCCCTTTGCTGTTTGCCTCAGAAACTGATTCTTTAGTGCTCCTGACTGCCCTAGCAAAGAAGGGTGACAAGGCTTCTCGCTCTAAACTACAGCTCTGTCAAGCCTCTGTCACATAGCTTGGTTTTCTCCNCTTGGAGCTATAAACCCTGGACTCGTACAGAGCTCCTTTCAGTTGTAAAAGGCTTTCCAAAGCCCCGGGAAAATCCTACCAAATTCGCAGAGGAATTTTTGTTAGTATGTGACACCTATGAACCCTCTGAGGCAGACCTCCTGCAGCTGTGCAAGCTACTTACCCCTAGTGAGCATGAAAAATGGCTCTCAGCAGCAAATTGGCTCACAGCTGACCGCCACTCTACCTTACCAGACACCGGTCCTAATGCTGAATACCGGAAAAAGTGTAAGGAGCGAGCTAAAAATCTCTTTGAAGCCATCCCTCGAGTATGGACTCCTAAAACTAACTGGACGGCCATACACGGCTGTAAACAGCGACAGGGAGAACACCCGAGCGACTATCGCACCCGGCTAACTGACATTTTTCTGCAACATTCTGGTATACAGCAACCAGATAAAAATGGACAGGGCGCCCTGGCTAATGCGTTTGTTAATGGCCTCCTACCTGCTGTTGGCAACATGCTAAAACGAATAAGTGTTGGGTGGGAGACCGAAACCATGGACAAATTGCAAACAGTGGCAGAGCACTGCCAACGTACTTTAAAAGGAAAGGAGGAACAATCAGCTCAACAGTTAATGGCCCTGCAAATACAGCATTATTCAGGACAGGGCAAACAGTACCGGGGACGGGGAAAATACCAGGGACAGGGACGTGGTCGAGGGAGGGGCCGAGGAACTGGATTTTCGGGTTATGGGGATGTTTGTAATTACTGTAAGCAGCCCGGACATTGGAAGAACGAATGTCCAAGCCGGCCTGATAACTCTGTAAATAACCAGCTAGGCCCCTTGCCGGCACAGCCAGTCAGTCCCCAGCCTTACTTTGTCCCACAACAATGACGGGACGCCGGGGAACCTCAGGAAATTTTAGCTCCTTTACTACCTCTCACTCCCATGGGTGAGTGTGTTTTGACTATTAATGATCTTTCTCTCCCTTTCCTGTAAATGATCTACTCCTCTGTTCCCCTTCGCTGTTTGCCTCAGAAACTGATTCTTTAGTGCTCCTGACTGCCCTAGCAAAGAAGGGTCACAAGGCTTCTCGCTCTAAACTACAGCTCTGTCAAGCCTCTGTCACATAGCTTGGTTTTCTCCTCTCCCAGGGTTCCCGTACACTTTCTCCCGCCCGTGTCCAGGCTATCCTTAGCTTTCCCCGACCCCGCTCCCCACGCCAGGTCCGAAAGTTTTGGGGCATGGCTGGATTTTGCAGGCAATGGATTCCCCAATATGCCTCCCTTGCAAAACCTCTCCAGGAACTCACTCGAGTCTCTGTGCCTGACCCCATGCCGTGGCCCCCTGAAGCCGACTCTGCCTTTGTTTCCCTCAAACAGGGTTTGGCTTCTGCCCCCGCTTTAGGGCTGCCTGACTATTCTAAGCCTTTTACGCTTTTCTGCCACGAACAATCTGGGTGTGCACTTGGAGTTCTCACTCAGGTGCACGGAGACAAGAACCGCCCAGTGGCTTATTTCTCTGCCACTTTGGACCCTGTGGCCTGAAGCTTGCCCCCCTGCCTGCATGCTGTGGCTGCCGCAGCGCGCCTAGTCAAAGTGTCCGAATCCCTTGTCCTCCGCTCTCCTCTTACCCTCATGGTACCTCACTCCGTGGAAACCCTGCTGTTACAACGTAACACAGGCCACCTCTCCTCCGCTCGCCTTACCAGATATGAACTTTTACTGCTGTCAGCTTCGTATATTACCGTGAAGCGTTGTTCTCAGTTAAACCCTGCCACTCTCCTTCCCTTGTCTAATGACGGTGATCCCCACGACTGCCTTGCAACTGTCTCTGCTGTCACCGTCCCGCGCCCTGACCTCTCTGATGCCCCTCTCCCTAACTCTGACCTTGTTTTGTTTACTGATGGTTCCTGTTTTCGAGACAACCAAGGTCATCTCCTTGCAGGATACGCTGTAGTGTCACTCTCTGAAACCCTAGAAGCTGCGCCTTTACCTTCTGTAACCTCAGCGCAAGTTGACGAATTAGTTGCCCTCACCCGTGCCTGCTTTTTGGCGGAGGGACGCTCCGCCACCATTTACACTGACTCCCGCTATGCTTTTGGGGTTGTACATGACTTTGGCACCCTTTGGCAAGCTCGGGGTTTCCTTACCTCCGCCAGTACCCCTATTAAGAATGGCCCCTACATCGCCGCTCTCCTGTATGCAGTTTTACTTCTGTCTGCCCTAGCTATTGTTAAGTGCCCTGGCCACTCGATGGCAGATACTGATGTTGCTAAGGGTAACGCATTTGCTGACGCCTCTGCTAAACATGCTGCTGCCATAGAACCTTCCCCAGACGCATTTTTGGGTTCCCTTTATGTTTCTATACCACCGCCGTCCCTCACTAACCTCACCCTGCTCCAAGACATTGCCCCAGAAGCCAAGAAAGACTCCTGGGTTGCCCAAGGTTGCTCTCTACATCCTGATTCCCTTTGGCGTTCGCCTACTGGCACCTTTGTGGCCCCCTTTTCACTCTACCCGTTGTTGGCCGACCTGCTACACGGTGTTTCGCATGTCGGAAAGGAGGGGATGGTCTCTGCTGTAACTAAGGCAGGATGGTGGGCCCCCCATTTCAGCTCTTTTGCAGCCCGCCACTGTGTCGCCTGTACCACTTGCCAAAGCCACAATATTGTTAAATCTGTAAAAGAGGCTCAGGGATTCCGGGGCCTGCCCCAAGCACCATTCTTGCATTGGCAACTTGATTTTGTACAAATGCTTAAGTGTCAACAATATGAATTTATTTTGGTTATGGGATGTTTATTTTCTGGTTGGATTGAAGCCTTTCCTTGTCGCAAGGCTGACTCACTGTCTGTTGCCAAATATTTGTTAAATCATATTATGCCTGCCAAGGGAATTCCTGCCACTCTGTCCAGTGACCGGGATACACATTTTACCGGACATATCGTTCAACACCTGGATCGTATATTACATCTCTCACACCTGCTGCACTGTCCCTACCACCCACAAAGTGCAGGTGCTGTGGAAAGGCAAAATGGTGTACTTAAGAATAAGCTTGCTAAGATTTGTGACTCCACAGAGTTAAGCTGGCCAGCAGCTTTACCACTAGCCCTTATGGAAATGCGATCCACTCCATCCCAAAGGCATGAATTGAGTCCTTTTGAAATTGTTATGGGACGCCCTATGCGAGCTATGGCTACCATTACTCCAGTCCCAGACTTGAACTTGACTCACAGTACGCTCCTTCAATATTGCAAGGGATTAATGCAAGCCGTAAGTCACTTCCATTCACAGGTTCGAGCCACCTGGCCGACGGAACCCACCTCTGATGCTTGCCACGACCTCGAGCCAGGTAATTGGGTCTACGTATGGCACCATCATCGAAAACACGCCTTGGAACCCCAGTGGAAGTGTCCTCATCAGGTACTGCGCTTACCACCCAGACAGCTGTTAAACTATCTGGCATCGCAGCGTGGATACATGCTTCGCAGTGTAAGAAGACACCCTCCCCGGCGAACCAATCATCACCTCAGAACCACGCAGAGTCAATTTTGACTCCAGAAGACGACGTAGAGGAACACCCTGCAATACCTTACAATCTACGCTCTCGTAAGGGTTGCCAGAAGCAGACGACGACCTAAAGCAAGGCCCGAAAAGGAGCAGTAGCGAGCCTAGCGCCTGCTGGACATAAAACCGTAACTGCGGTTCCCTCAGTTGAGGTTGTCAGAACCAGAAGGGCCTTGCCTCCAACATGTGCCTCTGGTGGCACCTGTTCCTCGGCTGCTGGTGTCTTAAGGTCTGGGGAGCCCACAATGACAATTATTTTATCCAGCAGCAAGTGTGGATAGCTCAGACCCTTAATATTTCTAATTGCTGGGTCTGCAGCCACATCCCAGCCCACTCTCAAGCTGGTGTTCCTGTCCTGGCAATCCCACTCAATTCCCCAGACCTCACTGGAGGACCTCGNACACCAATGAGGTAATAGATCGCGCTAGCCACTTAGAACAAATCGCATATCTTCCCCATGAAGAGCCGAGTTCTTTATGGAAGTGGCTAAGTAACCTGTTCAATTTCTCTGGCATAGGAAACTGGTTGTTTCAGGGAGCCCTGACTATCCTGTTTGGAATCCTAATGATTTTTGTATGTTTTCAGTTAATCTCCTGTTGTATCCAGAATTGTGCAAGGCAGGTCACCCAGGTGACTGCCCCAAAACAGAGTGCTAATATGATTTTGAATATCGCTGATGAACAAAGAGATAAAGAACGGTTAATATGTGGAACCCAGTAATTGTTGGTCATTGCGTAGCTTGACCAAAAGGAGGGATTGTGAAAGTAGAATGAATTATATTGTAAAAATAGAATGGATTAAAGAAATGCTGTATGTTCCTTTAAGCAGGAATGAGGAATGTTGAAATATAGTTGTCAGGAAGAGAAACATTAAGATATAGAACAATGAGTCACACCTAAGCTAATGGTTGGACATTAGCAGAAGATTGCTAAGAGTTAATAAGGAAATAAGATGTGTGTGTCTGGCCCCAGGAAAACTTATCAGCTTTGCTTCCTTTGTTTTCTTGTTAAGTTCACCCCCTCCCCTTTTTTATCTGTATCAATAAGACAGTCTGAGTCTTATATGGTGCTCACATTATCTGGTTGTATTAGCACAGCGCTGTGCTAATAAAACAGAGTGGTCTATAACTAAAAACTGTGAGTCCTGATTCTAACTTTGACACAATCAACTTCTCGAGCTGAACCAGAGCCAACCACTTCGTCTACAACTCACTCTCCGTCACTGTAATAACCATGCTCCGTGCATTACGAGCCTTCTAGAGACACCCAACATGACAAACTTTGCATTGGATACCACACAATCATTTTTTAAAGCCGAACATGGTGTGTAGGGTGTTCCCCTGAGGTACAGAGCGTCACACCTCCCCTCTTAGTTTACTGCACGAGGGTTAGTCACTGACTATCTCGAAGGCAGTTTGTTGTTATAGTTCTCTTGGCATCCAGCCGTTAAGGCCATGAGGCAGTGTGCCTCAGTTTCCCCATTCACACACAGCAAACCAGGTTTTTTTTTATGGTTTCTCTGCTGTGATAAGGTTTAAACCTGTTTACAGGTATTAACTGAAAAGTAGCATTATCATAAGGTTTAACATGTCGAAATTCTTATCCCCAAATCTTAACATTAATACCAAAATTTTTATCACAGATGGGTGTTGATAAATATCTTTGATACCACGCCCTCTGTTCAGTTAGTGTAGTTTGAGGTTAGCTTGTTCATTACCCATGGTGTCCTTTGACTCTCTCCCATGTAATCAGTCACTGGCTTCTCTTTCCCCCCCAGTGTCTCCCTTTGTGTGGGCTCTTAATTTAATCATATTTCTGGCATTTGGATAAGGTCTGGGTCCAGGGGGATCCCGCACATTGGCTGGCCCTTTGGGGAGTGGTCTCCCAACCCGAGGACTATACATATGTAGGAAATCCAACTCCCCTTTTGGGGTTCCCCTGTGTTTTCCCCCTCCCTGCACTGAGTCCTTCCCTGCCCCCTAGAGGGCTGTGATCTGTGCTCTCTGGGCTAGGTGTGTTTACCCTTTGATCAGCTGCACCTCTTCCCAGCAGCTTTCCCATAACTGCTCCCTGTCTCTCACCAGCCTGGGGGGGGGAAGGGGGGGAACACCCCTCTTCTCTGTCAGTTGGGTCATTTGTATTCGGGCAAACTACCACCTGGCAATTTCCTGGTCTCAACTCCCCTGCTGTTACAGGCGTTGGAGCTGCCTCTTTATGTAAAGAGAGACAGGTACTTAATAGCATTCTGAAAAATTGGGACCTGGATTGGGGTACCCTCCGCCACCCCTTTCTCTGTCCCTGAGAAGTCAGCTGTGTGACTGCTCCCCTCCAGTGTGACTGCTCCCCTCCCCTCCTTCTCAAAACCTGGGTCACAGGCTGAGTGCCTGAGTGCACAGATGCTGACCCAGCCATCCTCCTAGTGTCCTGGGCATCCTGCCCCAAGTGACTAGTGAGGAGACATGTACCCCCTCTATTCCTTCCCCAGTTTCCTCCTCTGGGCCCCCTCCTTCAGCTGCAGAACTCTGCCAGCTAACAACTGGGCCAGTTTCCTTAATCACTGGACAACACCTCTCCTGGCCCTGAGGACATGTTGCCTTCTGCTGGAGAGGAGCTAGTCTCAGCCCCTCCCATACTTGGAAGCACCCAGTCTCAGGAACCCTCACCCACCTCTGGGACATTTCTCTCTGTTCCCTAGAGCCGGGTTTGTCTCTGGTTCAGCTGCAACCTGGACAGTTCTCTCCCTGGCAGGCATCACACCCCCATCCCTTCCCGATGTGGTGTTGCCTCCAGCTGCATTGTAGGAGTTGGTCTCAATCACCCTCCCACTTGGAAGCATGTGGCTTCCCCCAGCTGCAGAAGAATCAAGGAGACTCTCTCCCATTCTCTCAGCAGTTCCTGAGACCTTAGCCTGTCCCTCTGGGGGTCCCAGCATAAAACTCCCTCCTGCTGCAGGCAAATGCTTTAACCTGAGCTAGACAGAAAAAAATCATTACCCAGGAGTAGGTCAAATAGGAGGTGTTCCATTACCCCCCCAGTCAAAACACCTTCCTAACCTTCCCAAACCATATGGATTTTAGCTAGTGGTACGAGGAACCTGCTTTCGCCCACCCCCACAACCTCTGCCATTTGGCCAGGCAACATACTGGCCTTTGGGACCACACTGCTTAACCAGAGAGATCTGGGCCCCTGTATCTCTCTGCCCCAAGTATTACCCGCCATCAATTTAGACAGCCTGAACATGCTCCATATCTGATTCTGCAGAGGCTAACCTCACAGAACCAATGTGATAGGTTTCAATTGGTTGGGGGGGTTCTGTGTTGAGGACAGCAGAACTAACATGAGCTATTGTTTGCCTGCTTCCTCCTAGCACAGGTCATTTATTCCTCAGGTGATCAGTGGAATTACACTGATAGCACCTTCTGGGCTCTAGGGTCCCATCCCCTTTCTCTCTTCCCAGGGACAAAATGGGATCCTCCCTTCCCACCCATTTTAAACCCCTCTTTCTGTGGCCTGCCCTCAATAGATGCCTTCAAACAGAATCAGGCATCAGCTAAAAAAAGCCATCTCATCCACAGACTTTACATCTTTGTCCCATAGACACTGCTTCACGTCAGCCTTACGTATGCTTACATTGCACCACAAACACACACTACAGACAAACTCACCCCAGGGGTCATGTAGTTGCTTCTGCTTCACCTGGAGAACCCCCTCACAGAACTCAGGTTAGCTGCTCCTGTTCTCTAGCTCCTCTGGTTCCTTAGGAGCAGGCTTTTTAAAGTCTTGTTCTCCCTGAGGAGCCCCACCCCTTGGTTAGGGGTTGATTAGGTGCTAAAGGGCTTGGCCATCAAATCCTCATTAAGAAGCTCTCAAGGTTCCTAGCAGGCCTCTAGGTTTAGCACAGGGTCCCTCAAAGGAACAGACAACACTTTATACTTCAGTCAAGCAGCAAGCACACACCAGACACAAGCTACAGACCATAGGTGCTGACTCTGTGGAGGAGCTAGAGAACACAGAACCAGGTCAATTAAGCTTTGGGTCAGAACCCCATGCTATCCAAATTTGAATTTTGGTATTGAGAGTTTGGTTGGTTAAAGAACAGTTGCAATGGATAAGCAAAGAGCATATGAGGGTCTTGACAAAAAAGCCCTGGAAGATTTGTGTTCAGAAAAGGGGATAAGCTTTAGAAAGAAAGCTACAAATCAAGAACTGAGAGAGCTGTTAATGGCCAGTGATCAGGAGGCAGGAGCACAGCCCTTACCTGATACTACAGACACTGCAGAAGCAATTAGAATGCAAAAGGCAGCAAATAAACTGCAAGCCCTGAGAGAGCCTGCAACTCGAACATAATCAAAAACTGGCAGAAATTGGAATGAGAGAGAAGCAAGCCTTGGCCCAGCTGGAGAAGGAAGCTGCTGAAAGAGAGGAGAGGGCTCGCAGAGGGCGCATGGAGCTGCTGAGGAGAAAGCTCGACAGAGGCATCAGGAAACTCACAAGATGCAACAGGAAACTCACAAGATGCAACAGGAAACTGCCAGACTTAAGCTCCAAGTCAAAAAAGCAATGAACACAGCAGAAACTGTATCCTCTTGAAAGTCCAGTTTATAACTATGGTAATATGTTGTATTACTCTAAGCAGTTTTCTGTGTTTAACCAGTTTTGCTATGGCCAGGGAGAGGGGGATTCCAACCTGGTGGGGAAAAGCTGTTTGTCTGTGAATGAAGTGTCTGAATGTCTGTCTAATGTCTCAGAAGTAAATCTGGAATTACATAAAGAGCAGAAAGATCTCATTGGTCCAGAAAATGTTTCTCAGGAGCAGATTAAAGTGGATGGTCAGGTGAAAGCCCTAACGGAGGAAGGAAAGGGTAAATTTTTGATGGGTGATGGATTGTTGGCTAGTACAGCTTGTAAAAGTAAACCTGAAAAGGCTAACTGTGATTTGCTGAAAGTAGCTCAGAGTAGTGAAAAGAGCAGCAGTTTGTCTGTTGGGAGTGGCAATGTGCCTAACAAGGAGATTTTGAATAAGCCTAGCCAGCCTTGTGAGCCGATGGCTTCATCTAGTCAGCAGTTTGGGAAGGCAAGGATAGTGGAAGATGAGTGTCCCTATCCCTTACCTGTCACCTGTGTGGAGAATTGTGACAGCGAAGGAAATTTGCCTGTGTCTGTCAGGGGTATTGACTTGCCTAAGGTGGAAGCTACCCAGTCTCCAAGCAGTTGTCTGTAAACAGCCCTGTGTGTTGGGACAAGGGAAATGAAATCCTGAGCTGTGTGTCTGGTAAAGGGGAATGTGTCTCCGGCTCTTCTTGGTCTGTGGAGCAGACAAAAGGTGCCTTTCAGCCTGTGATGGTTGAGAATAGTGCAGTTGTCTCAGAGTTGGTTCTGGATTCAACTAAAGCCCAGGAAAGGAATGGTCCTAAGTTTGTGTCTGCTGGGGAGAATGGCACTGTAACTAGGTTGCATCCAGTTAGTGTCATGGCAAAAATCCCAGAGACCAGACAATTCTGGTGCTTCTATTTTGCATGTTGCTAATGTGTGGTTGGAAAAGGGTGTAGCGACTCTGTCTGATCAGGGTGATACCCTAGCCAGGGCACAAAGAGAGCAGAAAGGTAATTTAATTGTGTTACCTACTGACAGTTTGACAACTTGTAGCAAGAAGGAAAAGATTCCTGAACTTGTGTGTGGCAAAGGAAAGAAGAATGTTTCTAACCTTTTATCTAGTGAGTCTATAAGTTTGCCTGAAAGGGGATTGTGTAGGAATCCGCCTGATGGGCCAAAGGTGATCATGAATGTAAGTAAGACCCAGAAAGTCTGTGGTTGCTCAGGAAAGTGTTCCTTTAGAGCAGGGGTAGGCAACCTATGGCACGCGTGCCGAAGGCCTCTAGGTTTAGCACAGGGTCCCTCAAAGGAACAGACAACACTTTATACTTCAGTCAAGCAGCAAGCACACACCAGACACAAGCTACAGACCATAGGTGCTGACTCTGTGGAGGAGCTAGAGAACAGGAGCGGCTAATGTGAGTTTTGCAAGGGTTTCTCCAGGTGAAGGAGGAGAACTGGGTTCAGTTTGGTTTCTGTAGTGTGTGTTTGTGGTGTGCTTACTGCTTGACTGAAGTATAGAGTGTGGTCTGTCTATCTGAGGGACCGTGTGCTAAGTCTAGGGGCCTGCTAGGCATGGCTGAGAGCTTCTTAAGGAGGCTTTGATCCCCAAGTCCTTTAGCACTTAACCAGGGGGTGGGGCTACTCAGGGAGAACCAGTATTTTAAACCCTGCTCCTAAACCCCCAGAGGAGCTAGGGAACAGGAGAGTTGAGGGAGATTGGGGGTGGTAGATAAACTTCATTAATGTTCCTTAAACTTAAGGTAATAACCCCCCCCCCTCCCCCCAATAAAAATAAAACATCAAGGAAGGAAAGAGCCGCAGGAGTACAAAGAATGCAGGCAGAAGTCCAGCAACAGAGTGGGGGCTATCCAGTTTATTGCACTGAATGCAGCATGTATGATTAGCTGGCCTATGGGCAGGTGGCATATGTGTGAGTTCGGTGCAAGGAGCTCCTGGCTCTCAGAGACCATGTACGGGCTTTGGAGAACAGAGTGGCTGAACTGGAGGAGCTAAGGGAGACAGAGAGGTACATTGATGTGACTTTCTGGGACACAGTTGAATGGTCCTACTCCCATTCTGACAGCCTATGAACTCTTGAGGCGTTATGAATAAGTTCTGAAGGCAAGGTCAGAATTTTACCAGCAGCAGCTGGCCAACAAAATGCTGCCTTAGGAGACTGATAGCAGACTCACTCCTAGAAATACTCATTTTACAAGTGCAATTATCTTTTTTTTTC